>JANZXR010000008.1:2237709-2256099 GCA_027575705.1 Erythroxylum echinodendron | reverse complement strand
AACATTAACCCAAAATAATTACATTAACATTTAATTAAAATAATTGCATTAACCTAAACCAAAAATAATTTTAACAAAAAAATTTAACAAAGGAAATAACCCTAACCTCAAGGAAGCAGAAGAAGTGAAGAACGGCAGTGGTAGGTTGACGGCGTCAACGGCAAGGAGATGGTGGCAGGCTGGCGGTCGGTGGCTGGACAAGGTTGGGGTGATGGCGAGCTGAAGTCTGAAGTAAAGGCTGACGAAAAAGGGATTCGTTCGATGGAAGAAAGAGACAGAGTAACTTGAAGAAAGAGAGAAGAGATGGGACAGGAACAAGAAAGAAGTCTGCCTTTTTAAGCCGGGGCTGGCGCGGGAGCTTTTCCCTCTGTAGCTCCGCCCATGCAACCATTTTAATATCAGGGATATAATAGTCATTTATTATACATTATATTCCATTATATTCATCTTCCAAATAATGTTTCACTACGTTACATTATAAACCCTTCCATTCTTTCCAAACAATTTTTCGCTATATTACATTCCATTTCTTTATAAATCATTCCCTTCAATTCTATTTTGTTTCGTTCCATTAATTAACATCCAACCAAACAGGCCCTTAGGTTTAAGTAACAGTTGGAGAGTTGTTTTGGGTGAAGACACGATGAATCTATAAATATTAATTAATTTAGAAGTGAAGTTACCCTTAGGTTTAAGTAACAGTTGGAGAGTTATTTTGGGTGAAGACACGATGAATCTATAAATATTAATTAATTTAGAAGTAGAGTTATGTAAAATTTATAAATATTAATTAGATTTAACTTGTCTAATTAAATAATGTATTTAAATAAGATGATTTATAAATTATTTATTATATGTATACACGATGATTTATTTAATACATATTGTAAGTATTAACATATAGAAAATCGACAATTAAGTTCACATTCTAATTTTCCCGCAGTCTAAGTCCACATCTCTAATCAAATTGTTATTTAAGAAATTTAAAATTAAACATAACATTACGGAAAAAGTAGTCTAGTGGTGAGGTTAGCAGTGCCAAAAATGTAATATTTCTATCCTTTTAAACCAACTTGGAACAGAGATATACACTACCATCTAACTTGGCAACATCTTATGTCCAAAGTTATGGCTACAAGGAAGTTTTAGACATAAAATCCAACATGCACAGTCGTTTGGTCATACACTGATGTTTCAGATTGCGATCACGCGTGGAATTATTGATGGGTCAAGGCTCCCAAAAGGACAGCTCCTAGGTAATCATTTACTCAAGCTTCTTGTGATCGGAGAAATTACGTCTTTCCGACCAATGTGTGAAAGAACCACTTCATAATCTGATGCAAAATGTTGCAGAACCCAACAAAACTACCATCCAGAGTATGCAGCATTATATTATGTGTTAAGTAATTCCAGACTCTCACCAATGTCTAATTTCCAGAACAGGGAAAAGACCACATGTACAATCATCATTTTTAACTAAGAATCACCAGAATGTCAGTTCTGTAATACAAGAAAACGAACTGTGTAATCAGTATTTCTTGATACTGCATTATGGACCGAACACATGTAAACAAAGAACAATCGCTAATTATTGTTTGTCAAATGCAACTTCAACTGCTACCAATTTCTGGACATACAGAAGGACTTTCTGAAGGATTTTACAAATCCATCATGACTACTGGTAAAATGTTATTATTGAGATTTATACAAGTCAGTACCGTTATGTCTCTCTACTGTAGTAGTTTCACCGTTATCTTTCACGGGTGTTGGTGGCTGCTCTGATTTCCTCTTCTGTTTAAGAATCACCTGCCTTGGCATTACATCTAGTAGAAAACTTCCTCCATTCCAAACGGCCGCAGAAACCTTGAGTATTTGGAAAACAGCATGTAACTCGTAGGACAAGAAGATGGGAACTGTGAGTGCCATGGTTGCAACAGTAAACATAGCTTGCAACACAATGTACATGAGTAATCGATTCTGATCGCCGAGTAAACCGCTTAGACGCCACCATATATTGTTTGCTTTTTGAGCCTTTTTAGACAGCTCCCTGGCATACAAAAGCAACGTTCAACAAGTATTTCATAAAATCAGGCAACAATCACGAGTACTTATATGTCAACTTAAAGAGATAGAAACTCCAGAACCTGTATGAAGTCATGACTTCAGGATCTCTCAACAATCTCTGCCGACGTAGGACATTGACAATCAAAAAATAAAGGACCTGCCACAGGCTATAAGCAACCAAAGGCACCCAGAACAACCAAGTCAATAGGTAGGACTTGTCTTCTACTACATATGGCCATGAAGTTCTGAGGGAAGTTCCTTCAGGGTGCATGGCTTCAAATGTAACAGGATTCCACCACCGAATGGTAAAGAAAACTATTCCTGAAAAGAAAAACTATTACTGCCAGATTTTTGGAATTTAACTGATGTTTGACCAAAGAGGTTGCACCAGAATCACAAAACTCATCACCTAAAGGCGCAAGGACTTGACTCTTATCTAATGTTGTGGTACTCTTACCAGTGCTGTAACAATATCATAATGAACATTGGACGTAGTCCATGCTCTACCACTTTAAGGAGAGGTTCTAACAACACAAGATTTTCAGGAACCTAAATGTAGATGCAACCAGTTATAAGAAACATCCAACAGTAAGTAACCGAAAAGGTCAAAAATCAGACCAATCAATATTGATTCAATAGACGGCTAGTTGATCAAGTAAAACCGGCGTGTAAAACTTTTGAGGACTAATTACATTAAGACCCCCAATAGTTTGACAGATTTTAAAAAATAACTTCAGAATTTGAATTTAGCCTTAAGAGATTTCTATGGTTAGATAATTAGTCAGTCAATATAATTTCAGCAATTAAAATACGGTTTTTGTTAAATTGATCTCAAAACATAGTTAACCAATGGTAAGTATATACTTTGTTGCGCTGACTGGTTATGATATTAATCCAGCTTTCAAAATAAACTGGAACTAAAGCTATCACCATATTCCAATACTTCATGTTGTTAGCGATTTTTTTCTATAACAGCCACTCAATAATTCAGCAGCTAGCAAAACCCAGAAAAATAAAAAGATTCAAGAACATGAAATTATCATAACAGATTTTTTTTATGTGCAGGGCAATTATGATAAGCATTCATAATAAATCAGTGAAAGAAAATTAATGTGCTCAATATAAATACATATAATTCCCACAAAAAAGAGGCAAACAATCAGTTCGAAGAAAATAGTGCAGATACCATTATTTTGGGACTTGTGCAGTTTATAGAACTAAATCTTTGAAAAAGAGACCAACTCACCTGGCAGAAGATGTATAAGGACACTAACAAGTTTGTCAACAGAACTGAAAACCAAGCTGCAACGCCAAACAATCAATGCCCATGCTAATGGACCCTGTAATTGTAGTTAAATGGGTCAGAACGTGCACAGGATAAACCATATAAAACGTACAAAGTTGATAACTTACTTCAGCAAAAGAGAAGCAAACCATGAAAAGCTTTTCATTTTTTGGATACAAAAGAAGGTCGATCAAGAAGATCGTATTAGCATAATAGCAGAAATCCTGAAAGACAAATAAATCACGTCATTTTCTGCATCTTGTTCTCGAAAACTTAGACATCTACCATAATTTGCAGTTATTAGAAATCTCATGGTTTTAAGATACTTTCATCTATAGTCAATGGATGAAAATGTTAACACTAAAGCCTAAATTGGAAAGTTTGGCACAAGTATATTCAAATTTACTGCATACCAACTCCTCCATATGGAACCATTTGAAGCATAGGATTGCTTTTATGACCCTCTGCCTTCCCACCATCCAGTCAAACCACCAAAAGAACAATTTCGCCAGTCACATGCCCCTCATCTGCCAACTACCTTCTCTTTACTCTTCACTTCTCCCACAAGTTGGGATCACATTAGGCGATGAAATTCTCATTGACAACTCAGTGAAAAATAACATATCAAACTGCCCTATATTTTGCAACCAGTCTTTTGCTTCACTTTTTTGAATTTCCGTAAAAGTACATTTCTTAATACGTCCTTATTGACTATTAATATTACATCAAGTCAACGCCGCCAAGACATGACGGTCAATCTAAACCACTTAACTGAATGACCCTACAACTTTTATCAGGTTCTCATGAATGTCAAACACAGAAATGTTATGCAAGTACAGAAGCGTAGAGCTCACCAGAAGATAATAATGCCACTTCTTGAACCGATAGTATATCCACCGAAGAGGCACAAAAATGAAATAGATGAAACAATATACATAAGGAATGTCTTGTGGTCCTGAACAGAGAACAAGAAAAGGAAGCAAGAAAAATAACTGAAATTCATAAACAATCACAGCAGTCAATTCAACGAAACGAAAAACATAACAACTCACTCGCTCCCAAGAGAAAGCAAAAACCGCCGAACCCGAGGACGCCCAGGAGATGAGTCACCTGAAGCGCCATAGAAACAGAGGAAAACGAAAAACCAAGCTCATAAGATCAAACACCACGCGTACAAGATTTCCTAAGGGCATATGCATAGCATCAAAGAATACTAATTCAATCAAATAAACAAATCGCGCGTTCATAAGAACAAGGGTCAACCTTACTGAGAAAACTCTCGTGCTTCTCGGCCCGTTTAGCGATCTTAACTGCCTGTTTAGACAAGATCTCCTTGGTTTGGTTCGCTTGTTTCGACAATAAATCCTTTGTGTGAGCCACTTTCTACTCAAAGACAAAGCAAAACCCAACATGCCCAGATCACAAAACAGAAAAACAATAACAACAATCCATAAAAACGAAATTACAAACATGAGACGTGAATGTACCAAAGATCGATCTTTTAGCTTCTGCATTAACCTTTCGAATGAATCACCGTCCATAAGTATCTCCTCCATGGTTTCCTCTCCGTTAGACATTTTTAGATTAATTAGCGACAAGCGACAGACACACGCGCAGAGACACGGACAGGAAGACGAAGGTGGTGCTTCTGCGTTGAGGCAAGTAAGACCTATATAAGAAAACGTCCTCCTTAAGGTTCCACACGAGACTCGTAAACAGATTTCATTAATTAATCAAAACTAAATATGCTATATTACGAGGTTGAGTTGCTCTGACCGTAAGTTTACGTGTTCAAATAATCCGTTAACCTTACCGGATTTAGACTTAGGCTGTCGGTGATGTAAATATCTTATATTATATAAAAAAAGTCAATAATTATGCGTAACGGCGTAACTCACGGTAGAAAAGTTATTTTTGGTTACACTTAAAATATAGATTTGATAATAAAAGAGTAATGCAAATTAAAAAATAAATAAGTAAAATTTACACACTAAAATGTTACGTGAATAACTTTATAATAAATATATAAATAAATAAAAATAAAATAATCAAAATATACTTGATATGATATTTAAATTTGTTAGTACTTGAAAATTAAAAAATAAATAAAAGATATATTAAATATGGTGTTTAGATCTGTTAATGCCTGATAAGTTGCTAATTACGACTCTTCTTGTCTATGATTAAGGTAGGAATCCTTGCTAAGAGCTTAAGTATGAATACTTAAAATAATTAAATAAAAAAAGGGCATAATCTGAGGTCATGCCACTTGCTGGATTCTTCTTGACACTCGGAGGATACAAGTCCACAGGTTACAAGCTATATAAAATTTTTACTTGTAAATTAATATTTTATGTAATATTAAGTCAGACGTGTGTTGCATTAATTTTAAATTATTATTTTATAAAATTTCATTATATACACTTAAGAATGAATTATTCTTCTAAAAAAATTTTAACCATTAAAAATTTAATTCCTTAAATATTTTACTTTATTGGCGTAAATAAAGAGCAGTGTCTTAGCGGATAAGACGTGAACGACGTAACACTGCAGCGAATGGTACCCGTACCTTACCTCATCTCATCGAATCGAATCGAAGAATATACCGCGGACGGTGCTCGCACCTCAAGGACTAGTAAGTAGTACTTGATTTAAAGAAAAGGACTAACCAGCCCTTGAGATTTGAGAACCAATGCTCTCTCCTTTCCTTTTGTACCAAATTCCAAAGCGCACCACAATTAACTTTCAGCTGTCGTCTGCTTAGAGGAGTTGAGAGTATTGTGATTAGGATAGGCTGCCGTTTTCCTATTTTGTTAGCTTTTGTTGTTCTTGCTCGCATGTTCAAACTTCATTTTGTTTTGTGCAATTGGTCTTCAAACATAGACTTTTCAACGAAATGAGTTGGTACAAAACTATGCATGCCATGTCAAATTAATTTGATAAAAAAAAGGACCAAGCCCAATTGCACAAAGGCCTGAGCCCAAGGGCCTTGTCCTTTTTATATGAAGAGGATAAGCCCATGTTGGAGACATATCATTTCAACTTTCTATTGCTTTCTTAAATACCTCTACCTGGGACTTTATATGTCTTAGCCTTTTTTATATAAAATACAAAAAACGGCTAATTTCACATTCATACGAAAAAGTTCAAACATCTGTCATTTCGAGGAGCGTTTGTCGAGTGGGGGCGTAAAACAGCACACAGTCATGGGTAGGTCATCGTGGCATCACAATTCATGGGCAGCCCATTTGGCTCTTGTATATTACTGGAAACGTCGCCGTTCACGTGACTCTCGTGTACGCCATATTTCAAGGACCTAAGGAAAACATAATCATACAACATTTAGGGAGTGAAGCTCGTCGTAAAAAGGAAAAACCGATCCGACCTTGCATTGACCAAATAATTTCAATTCAAAATGCAAATGATGAATTGCCAAGTGGGTTGGAGTTGGCTTCTTTTCTTTAAAGGATAGATTACTTAGAATAGGTGACAATGCAAGATAAGCATATACCATTAAGAGTGGACCAAATGGTATTGTCAAACTACGACACCAACTTGCCTCTACTCACACACATAGCATCTGTTTCATGTGATGCCCACTTTCTCCTTAAGTTTTTGAAGAGTATATTAATGATTATTAAATCTGTTTTTATGTATTTTTTCTAAATTCATAATCTCATTATAAGTTTTAAATATAAAAAGATATCTTTACTTAAATTTATATTTCAATGATGTCAGTTACCCTTTTCAACAAGTTATATATAATAGAAATATGTTCCCCAAAAGTCACGTGCAAAATGTGCAACTTTTCACTTAATTTTCTTGGATTGAAGTTACGCGCAAAGAAGATTAGGAAAGGAAAATGGAAGATTAGGCGATTACTTTATTTGGGGTCAAAAAGGAATTTCGAGAAGTAAAACACAAGAAATGGTCATTTAGGACAAATAGGTGTAATCGATAGCAAATACCTTAAAGAGCGAATTCGCTGTCTGAAAGAGTTGGGTTTGAAACTTTGGAGTCAGCGGCAATTTTGAGGGATTTAGAGAGAGAGAGACAGAAACAGAAAAGAGAGAGAGGGACTTTCAAAAACTGTGTCTTTTTGGTCCTTTTTTGGCTTCGTCCATCTTATGTTTTTATTTCTGTTTTCTTGGGTATTAGTACTATTTCGTGTTGTAGACGCAGCTTGGTTGCGTGATTTAGAGAGTGCTTGTAATCCCAGGTAAGTTCCTCGATTCATTTTGGCTGGAAAGATCGATTTTTGGAACTGAGTCCAATCTGAAGTTGAATTTGAGTGTGTAACTCTGATTTTTTGTTCTTGATTTTTGTGTTCCTTTTTTTTTTGGGATTATTGAATGAGTGAGAACATGATGTTCTCAAAAGCTGAATCCCGGAAAAGGGTAGTAGGAGGAGAGGATTCGGGTAGCCAGAAGTTGTTGAAGGAAATTGAGAGTATAAGTAAAGCTTTGTACTTGGACAAAAACCCATCAAGGAGGCCTCTTCCTTTGCCCAGTAATCGTCCTGTGTTGACTGGAAAGACCCAGTTGGTTGATTCTAAAGCGAAGCAAAGATATGGTGAAGAAGATGCTTTGAGGAAGGACAAGAAGTCAATTTGGAACTGGAAGCCATTGAAAGCTTTTTCAAGGAGTCGGAAGTTTAACTGTTGTTTCACTCTGCAAGTTCATTCCATTGAGGGTTTGCCTGCGAGATTTGACGATGCTAGTCTCTGCGTGCATTGGAAGAGACGGGATGGGGAGTTGGTGACGCGTCCTGTGAAGGTATCTGAAGGGATTGTAGAGTTTGACGACAAGTTGTTGCACACTTGTGCTGTGCATGGGAGCAGGAGTGGACCTCATCACTCTGCTAAGTATGATGCGAAACATTTCTTGCTCTATGCATCTGTTTTTGGTGCTCCGGAGCTTGATTTGGGTAAGCATAGGGTTGATCTGACCAGGCTACTCCCTCTCACGTTAGAGGAATTGGAAGAGGCAAAAAGCTCGGGGAACTGGACAACAAGTTTTAGGCTGTCAGGAGAAGCAAAAGGTGCCGTGATGAATGTTAGTTTTGGGTATGTTGTAATTGAGGATGGTCCTGTCCCATCTGGGAAAGACCAGAATGTTCCGCAGCTCTTGAATTTGAAGCAGCATAGTGCTAGAGTTGTGAAACCTGTTTCTACATTTGGTCAACATGATGGCAAGAGCACATTGCACAATACTGGAAGCCTTCCTACTCCGCTTAGGAAACATCTTCACTCCTCTTCCAGGTCTGTTGAGGATGTAAAGGATCTTCACGAGGTCTTGCCAATCACGAGATCAGAGCTTTCCATACCAGTGAATAGTCCACCTGAGAAATTTGATGAAGATAAGTTGGATTCTCCGGCTGATTTTAAGTCTGATGTCGCTGTAACTGCAGAACATCACCATCCCATCAAACTGAGTTCCTATCCAGATTGTGAACCCAGTCAAAAAAGTGTTGAAAAAGGGTGTAAAGAGACTGATTGTTCTGCTATTGATAAGGAGATAGAGGGTATGGAATCCGGCAAATTAGAGGAAGTTACCATGAATGCTTCTAATCTTTCTCCAGTGGAAGTTACAAATGACGATGTAGACTTTGAAGAGGGCTCTAAGATTCATCTTCAAGATGTGGAAAATCATGGTGATGACAGTCAGCTTGTGGTGCATGATTGTGATATCAAGGGGGATGGCTTATTCTCAAAAGAGATCTTAATGAAAGAATTGGAATCTGCTTTATCTAAAGTTTCGAAATTGGAATCTGAAATGCTTGATTCTTCAGAAGAAATGGAGAATTGCATGGAACTAAAAGCTGATGTTACAAAAAATAGAAGTGAGAGGTCGCTTAGCTTGGACCATTTGACTGAAAGTGTAGCTACTGAATTTCTGGAGATGCTGGGAATTGAGCATAGTTCAATTGGCTTCAGTTCAGAGAGTGAAGCCGAGTCCCCAAGGGAGCAGTTGTTAAAACAATTTGAAAGGGATGCTTTAGCTTCTGGTTATTCTTTGTTTGATTTCAATTTAAGTAACGAGGGCCAAGGAGATAGTGAATATAATGAGCCATCTATTTCTACAGGGGGCAACTTGTCTACTGAATTCCTGGAGCCATCACTCAACCAATCTGCTGACGAATGCCTGCTGGGAGCCCAGTCAATTAGTGGCAAGGGAAAGGCCAAAATGTTGGAAGATTTGGAGACAGAAGCTTTGATGCGGGAATGGGGCTTGAATGATGAGGCTTTTCAATGTTCTCCTCCCAAGATCTCTGATGGTTTTGGAAGCCCAATTGATTTACCTCCTGAAGAGCCACTTGAGTTGCCTCCTCTTGGAGAAGGATTGGGTCCTTTTCTACAGACAAAGGATGGTGGATTTTTGCGGTCCATGAACCCTTCATTATTCAAGAAAGCCAAAGCTGGAGGGAGTTTGATCATGCAAGTCTCAAACCCTGTTGTGGTACCCGCAGCAATGGGTTCTGGAATTACAGATGTGCTGGAACATTTGGCATCAGTGGGAATTGAAAAACTTTCCATGCAGGCAAATAAGCTAATGCCATTGGAAGATATCACTGGGAAGACAATGCAACAGGTGGCATGGGAAGCTTCCACAACTTTAGAGGAACCTGAGAGGTCTGTTTGTGGATACTGTTGTTTGTGGAATTAGAAGCAAAAAATGAAAGTTTTGCAGCTTTTGTGTCCTGGGTTAAAATTTTGTGCTCATTTTACTGTTTTTCTTCCTTACAGGCAAAGTCTTTTGCAGCATGAATTGGAGATAGGGGAAGATGTTTCTGGTGGGCAAAACAGCACGAAGGCAAGGTCTTCTGCAGCAAGACCTAATAAGATGAGTTCCAACCCTGTAGGCAAAAGGATGGATTCAGAATATGTATCTCTTGAAGATCTTGCTCCATTGGCTATGGATAAAGTTGAATTACTCTCAATGGAGGGATTGAGAATACAATCTGGCATGTTGGATGAAAATACTCCTTCAAACATCAATGCACAACCTATGGGTGAAATTTCTGCCCTCCAAGGCAAGAACATAGGCATCAGTGGGTCCCTTGGTTTGGAAGGAACCGCTGGATTACAATTATTGGACATAAAAGATGGTGCTGATGACGATGATGGATTAATGGGTCTATCACTGACACTTGGTGAATGGATGCGGTTGGATTCTGGTGACCTTGGTGATGAGGATCAGATAAGTGAAAAGACCTCTAAGATACTTGCAGCTCATCATGCTAATTCCTTAGATTCGATTCATGGAGGATCAAAAGGTGACAGAAGGCGTGGCAAGGGATGTGGTAAGAAGTGTGGATTACTGGGAAATAACTTCACCGTTGCACTAATGGTTCAACTGCGTGATCCTCTTAGAAACTATGAACCAGTTGGTACTCCAATGCTTGCTCTGGTTCAAGTGGAGAGGGTTTTTGTCCCACCGAAACCGAAAGTGTACAGAAACGTTTCAGAGGTAAGAAATGGCAATGAAGAGGATGATGAATGTGAATCATTGGTGGAGGTGCAAAAGCAGACAAGAGAAGAAAAAGCTTTGGAAGAGGAAGGAACTCCTCAGTTCCAAATCACTGAAGTGCGTGTTGCTGGTCTGAAGACTGAAACTGGAAAGAAGGTTTGGGGTACAACAAACCAGCAACAGTCTGGTTCTCGTTGGCTGCTCGCCAATGGAATGGGAAAGAGCAATAAGCTTCCTTTTGCGAAGTCAAGTGCTGCTTCTAGTAAATCTTCTACCTCTATGATAGCAAAGGTGCAGCCTCGTGATTCTTTGACAGCGAAGGTGCAGACTCGTGATTCTTTGTGGAGCATCTCCTCTCGAGCTCGTGGTACTGGTTCGAAATGGAAATAATTTGGCTGGCTTGAGTCTATAAATACAGGATTATAATTTTGCTAGATGAACTGTCAGAATGTGACTAGTCGAGAATGAATTCGAGTGGGTTTAGAAGGACTATCTGAACCATTGTACCTGTGTTTTTAGTCATTAGAAAATAGAGCAAGAAAATTCCCAATTCTTGTTTTGACAATCTTGGAAATGCAATCTCCCTCCAGCCCCAGTTTGCCAAAGTGCAAGTTCAAATACCTCTCCTGGAGGTTGTCAAAAGGATACTGAACTGCTCTATCCATTATGCAATTGATGAAGTTGCCTATGTAGTTGATGGAATGCACATGGGAGACAGAACTATAGAGTGAGGACTCGAGCCTTTTCTAAGGATGAACTTGCAAGGATGACAAGTTATTCTCGACTAGTTTCCTTTCACTTGATGCAAGGCTGAATCAAAGTTTCATTCACGCAAAAGAGTTCAACGTGTAGTTGGTGTGTTGTATCTAGGTTTCCCTTTGTAAATTCATGTCCTAGTCAATGAATAGTGTGATGTACCTTCGTAATTCCCTTCCAAAGATTATCAAGTTAAGCTTTTCATGAACCTTGCTGGGATTCTGCAATTTTGAGGCATTATTTTCTGCTTAACAAAGTTGGTTACTTTATAATGTTTAAAACAGCACATACAATCGGTATAATCATACATAATAAACAGACTAGAATAATGGCTTCTCTAGTAACCTCAGCAGACACTCCAAACAAGTATGATCAAAATGGACACTCCTTTCCTCCCACATCTATCAAGCACTTGATCAAAATTTCTTCCAGTTTACCATCGTTAATAGCTTCATAAACCTTCTCTATATCCTCTCCAGGGCTTACCTTCTTTTCCCCACTTAGAAGCTCAGTCCCGACTTCTGCTCTTACAAACTGATATATTGGATAAGTCCTGCATTTCTTGATCCTATTCGCGACACCAAATTCTCCATTATCAAACTGCTCTCTTGCTTTTGATACATCTTCTAGTCTTGTCCTCAACTCTTCCATGAAAACTGGTATCCTCTTAAAGATGGAGTAGCCTGTTTCATCATCCTGCATTGCCTTTGGATCTTTCAGAACTCTGTCAACTAGTACCTCCTTCAGGTTTGGCAAAAGTGCATAAGCAGGATTAGTGGGGTCGTCAATATAAGAGAATACAGGCTGGTGTTCAATAATCTGCAAGAGTTCATTCTCACAGAAACGTGATTCAAGTAGTGATCCATCTTCAGCCATATAAAGAGTTTTCCTGGCAACTTGGCGGACTACTTTTTTCACAACTTCCTTTATGTTCTCCTCCAGATGCCTTAGATCAATGGCCTGGCAAAGCGCCACCATGTAAGTTGCAGACATCAGTTTCAGAATCTCAATAGCTTCAGCACTTTTTCTGGCAGAGATCAAGCCAAGAGAGTTAACATCTTGGTTGTGTTGTTCAGCACTTTGAACATGGGTGGTCACAGGATTTGCCAAGTATTGCAGCTCCGAGCAGTAGGCTGCCATCGCTATCTCTGCACCTTTAAATCCGTAGTCTAAACTCGGATTTGGACCTCCACTCAAATTTGAAGGCAAGCCATTGTTGTAGTAGTCGCAAACGAGCTCAGAAAATTGAGCAAACATCAGCTTTCCTATAGCTGCAACAGCAATTCTGAGGTTGTCCATTGAAACACCAATAGGAGTTCCTTGGAAATTCCCTCCATGCAAAGCAATGTTTCGGGCAACATCAATCAATGGATTATCATTGACAGAATTGATCTCCCGCTCAATAGAGTGAGTTGCTGCTCTGATCACTTCAATTTGTGGTCCAAGCCATTGTGGAGAAGTTCTTAGTGCATAGCGGTCCTGTTTTGGCTTAGTAAGAGGGTCTTTTTCATGGCGAATCTTAGCTTCTTTCATGTAGTCACTTTCATCCAACAGGTGCTTCATAATAGCAGCTGCCTCAATTTGACCAGGATGGTGTTTCAGTTCATGAGTTAGCGGGTCTGTGTACTCAGCCTTACCATGCATGGCTTCACAGAATAAAGCGGAGAGAATTTCTGCGAGAAGGGCCAAAATGTTGGCATCAAAGCAAACTGTTGCAGCCACTGCGGAACCAACTGCCGTTCCGTTGACTAGAGCCAGACCTTCCTTAGCTTGAAGTTCGAATGGACCTGGAACTCCAGCTCTTTTCAATGCTTCTGTAGCTGTAATCTCCTTGCCCTCAGGTGTGACCACCCTCGAATTATGACGACCTGTTAATAGGCCAGCAATATATGACAATGGCACAAGATCACCTGACGCTGTGATAGTTCCTCTCATAGGCAATCTAGGAATCAAATTCTGATTCATAAGCTTGGCCATGGCTTCAAGTATCTCCCAACGAATTCCAGAATACCCCTGCATTAGTGTGTTGGTGCGAACGAGCATAGCTGCTTTGGCATAACTTGTAGGAAGATCGTCTTTGCCAATCACTCCAGCGTTCAGGAATCTAATGAGCTCTGTCTGCAGATCGGCAGTTTTGTTAGTGCGTCTATGCGAAGTGGCGCCAAAACCAGTGGTGACCCCATACGTGTCCGTACCACGGGAGATATTGAGAGCAACCCAGTTGGCACTCTTCGCTACACGATCACGAGCAGTAAACTCGTCAAGATGAAGCTTTACCCCGCTGCGACGAGCAATGGCGGTGACATGAGCAACAGAGAGCGTAGTGCCTTGGATGTCCACTGTCTTGGCATTGGCAAATTGTGAGATCATTTCAAAGACTTCATCGACATGGGAACATTGGAGAGACTCTGCAGTCTTCTTCCAGTGTTGTTCTAGGCTTGGAAAATATGGATTCTGACAGACACAAAAGGGTCTTTCTGAGGCAATTCCTGTCGATGCCATTGCTTTGCCCAATCACAAAAGCTTGGAAGCCAAAAGTGAGCTGAGCCGGAGAGAGTTATGTGTACTTGGTCTGCAGGTGAAACTGTTAAGTGTGTAGTAGAAGCATGAGAGCTTGTGTATTTATAGTGCCAAGGCTAGTGGGAGGAGCAGGTGAGGTGAGACATGGGCTGCGTCAATGGTCAAAGTCTATTCTCTGGTAAGATACAGAGTTCATGGGGACACACTTTCTACGAAATGGTGTGGAAAAAATGTCAACTTTTTTTTCTTTTTGACGTTTAATTTTTTAAATTTATAAATAAGGATCCAAATTCTTTAAAATCAAATAATTTAAATAAAAAATTTAGTATTTTTAATAATTTATTAATATAATCTTTCTTATATAATCTTTGATTATTAAATAAATAATAGTATTTCGAGTAAATTTTTTTTTTCACAAAAGGTTTATTTTTCTATTTTTTTGGCTATGAATTTACGTATAAAAGAAAAGGAAAATACAGCGTCTTATATATTAAAAAAAAAATTATAAACATGGAAGCCTGGTTCTTCTTACCCTTGATTTTCTACTTGCCACCTTGTACTAGACTTTCTTTTGTTTGAAACTGAAGGCAGAAACGAAGTTCACGTTCAACCACTACTACATTTCTTAGAAAGGGCATGATCCTCGAGGCACCGACCATTAAATGAAGCAGATCACGTTAAGTACGTGTTCATACGCAAAAGAATGTTCAACAACCTGCAAGGTTGATACACCCAACATGCTTGTGTCTTCTAGCGAGTGACTTCTATGTCGTTAGTTAATGCTTGGGATAAAACCAGTGTCATGAAGTTAGTTGGAAGGGAAATTTTCACATGACTTCCAGAGTAGGAATTTGTAGTCGCAGTTTCAATAGTAGTCTCCACGAACCATCATTTTCCAAAATTGTTGGAACTGGCAGAATCCAAAAAGGTGACCATTTGCCGGTTTGTGGAATAAGAGTGAAAATGAAATAGTAATGTAATTACTATGGAAACTGCCTCTCATATGTAATAGAGACGCTAGAGAGTTCACAGATCAGCTTCAAATCCAAGTTGCTCATACTATATTCATACTCAAGGATCATGATACCTACTAAAACGTGAAACCTAATAAGAGCAGTAAGTGTGTGACAGAGGGATGAATATTATTCAAAGAAAAATGGTAAATATCTAGTAGAAAGATCAATATGCCACTTGCACTTGCATCAAAACCATCTTAAGCCTGGTGCCAGTTCTTACATAGAGCATGCTGCACTAGATATGACAGATAATGTTTTTCCAATTCAAGAGTTGACGAGTCCAGAATCTACAAACTGAGACATCCTGAGATAATATGCCAGTAAGAAGTTCCTAGGGGTAAATACAACATGCATATGATGTGGTAACATGTTATGACGTTGAAAAGCTGAGAAACTAAATCGTTAGCCAAACTTTGACACGTGATACCAGATGCGAGGACTTGCCCGACTCATAAACATCAAGGTCGAGCTCTCTTGTTGCTGCATGATGGGCATTTGTATTGTTTGATATGCTCAGCCCTGGCAGGAGTAATTTTCACACACTTACCATGAAACCACTTTTCGCATATGTCACAACAGATCCAGAATTCATCTGCAGCATAGTTCTCTCCACATGCCCCACACAAAGTTTCCCCACGTTCTTCATCAGCTTCCTCATCCAATCCCTCATCCTCATCCTTCGGCTGTGCCTTCGAGTATTTATCAGATTCAGATCCTCGCTGTTTTCATATTTAAGAAAGTAATAAGATTGCAGAACGGAATATGAACATGAGAATCTACAAAGGGACGTAAAACATGTATTATTGACACAATGAGCACATTGTTAGTCAACACTCGGGACTCATTTACTGAACCAAGCCAGAATAGGAATTGATTATACCCCTTTTGAGCTTGTCTTGGATTTGCTACTACTGTGATTTGAGACACAAGATTTATCCCTTGTCTGTTTTTTTGCTGTCCCAGTTACGACCTCAAATATTGTTGGGAGCTCATTAATCATACTGAAGAGACGTTTCCTGTTTCAGAATCCACATAAGTGGTTGAAAAGAAATTCAGACCAAAACTAATTTCACTGTTTAGCTACAAATATCAAATAAAAAATCTGCAAACAAATTCTGGCCAAATAAGACACACATAAATGTTGCAACCAACTTCAAGCAAGAATTAAGCGTTCAGTAATTCTAAAGTTACTAAATTTCAATATTGCAAGTTGTCCTAAAAAACTATTTGGACGACATCAATCACAAGCAATTGTTTCTTTAATATCCCAGAACCAGAAAGAGGATGAAGGAAAAAACTGATACCTGTCAGCTTTATCAAATCCAAATCTGGCACCAAAATAGAAAGACACAGAAAGCAACCATGCATCGCTATGAACAGCAACTAGAGAGAGCCAGTCTTTTTCTTGCATACCGTCTCTTGCAAAATTGATACCTAAAGCAGGCTCTGGTAATTCCGGAGGTACTTCTTCAGCAGGCAAATTGACTTCCCATTGTTCATTGGGGAATCCGTACAAGCAAAGATTCTCTTTCTCTGTATGGTGGACTAGTTATAGAATCTACAAATCACTTAAAAAATGAAGCTACATAGAGAAGTTTTTCAATTTTTCCTTGGACCTTTAGCATAAGTGCAAACCACACGAACTCAGAATGCATTGAGATGCTTATGAAACGAAATAGTATGTCAGATGGTTTAGGGCATACCGTGTTTAAACAGTTCCCATTAAGCTATAAATGTTTCAGACTTCAGTTGTGGTACAAGGGAAAAAAAAGATGTAAAAACATTTTCACAATCCACATCACAGTATGCCCCATGAAAACAGAATCGTTTCCTCGATAATTATACCTCCTAACATAACTGTTTTCATGACCAGAATAAACCTAAATACCGAAGAATGGCATTTTAATGATTAAGACGAACATATATCAACCATAATTGTACAGAAAGTAAAGTAAAGCATGTAAAAAATCAAATGAAGAAAAAGCAATTTGCCCTGTCCAAAAGTAAGTAGAGGATAGCATGGTTGGCAAAGAACATGTTCACGTTAAAACTTTCCCGCTCTAACCAAAATTTGGAAATTTCGGCTAGCAATACATCATTATTAAAAGTTTCAAACTTTGCCAACACAAAGCATACTTCTCACAAGAGTATCCAGAGAAGATTACTACTTCCCAAGGACGGAGGGAATTTTAAATTTCTTTGGCAACTTGAGACGAAGTAAAAGTTGCAAGTCCATGACAATAAATAGTTAAAATACTGACCACACGTCAACAAGACTAAAACCCAGAAACAGAAATTTAGAACAAGTACAGGAAAAGCTTCAAAGTAAATTCAATTCAGTGGAAACCTAACCAGGATCACACTGTCGATAGAATTCTTCCACATCTGCAAACCAAACCCAAAAATGAATGAAGAAAAGGAAACATTAGATGAGAACAGCATATAATGCCAAAAAAGGTAACCACCAAAACTGTTAAATCAAATCCCGGAACTTTAAGCTCAACAACAAAGAAAATAATTCCCTTTGATTAAAAGGAACAAGAAAACAGAAGCGACCAGTGGTTAAAGCTTTGACAAGTGCAGCTCTACGACCCTTGAAGTCCCTGAAAACCTCCTCCACCGTTCGTGGGTTGTACTGGGCACTTGCGTCCATATCGTCCGTACACGCCAATCAAATTCTACAGCTACTACTACAAAGCAAAGTCAGAAGAAAGGGAAGAACCAAGTAGAAATCTTGGAAAGTTGAGATTGAAGAGGAAATAAAGAGATTATTGCTGAGGGAAGAAGAACCAAGCTTACACTACAATAAAGCATTCCTTTTTCCAACTGTACAAGCATAATCTAGCGGCAAGAAATTAGAAAACATATGGATATTTATTTGGGTCTATTCCTTTTTTTTCATAAGACAAAAATAATTAAACTATCCATTTGATTTTGAACACCTTACTTCGTAACTTCTTTTCTTTTTTTTAATACTGAAAATTAAAAAAATTCTTAAGTGGATAATGAGGATGCTTACGTGGCGGAAATCCCTTGGATGGAGGATTCGCACGTGGAAATTTCAAACGAGATGGTTTCGGTTCGGAGATGCTAACGTCAGCCGTGAGTGGGTTTTGTCAGTTTGTATATTGTAGAGGGACAGGAGTCCAATTGTGCCTCGTATCACCCAAACATTCGATGATCGGACGGTTCCAGAGAGGACGGTGAGTTTAAGATGAGATTTTCTCCGTACACGTGTTTATGACACGTCAAGTTTCGGATATTGATGGGGACCCCCCCC
>JANZXR010000008.1:2214820-2230621 GCA_027575705.1 Erythroxylum echinodendron | reverse complement strand
ATATTATTCTGGTTTTATTAATCTGTGGAGCGAATATTCTGGCCTTATCTACTCTAAGGTATCCAAGGAGGTCTTACCCAATCTTCAAAAGGTTCATGAAGAGAGTATGCGTGATCAGTTCTTCATGAAATTAAGACCAGAATTTGAAATTGCCCCTTTGGATATATGTCTGGATGAACTATTGCTTGAAGAACAACAATTGGCTACACAATCTGTTATAAGTGCATCTGGTGCAACATCAAAGGTTGTCAATGTTGCTCATACCATACAAGGGAGAAATAGAGGAAAGGTCCCAATGCAATGCTATAATTGCAAGGAGTATGGACATATTGCCCATAATCGTGGCAAGAAATTTTGCAATTATTGTAAGTAGAGTGGACACATTGTCAAAGATTGTCCTACAAGCTTAAAAAATAGGTGAGCTCAAGTTTTTCAAGCTAATATTCCAATATCTACTAGTATTGGCTCTACCTTTACATCCACTGGCACTAAGGATACTAACATCCAAGCTGTTGTTATTCCTGAAATGGTTCAATAAATGATTCTCATAGCATTTTCTGCCCTTGGTTTGTAAGGACAATGTAAGACTTTATCTTCAAATAGGTTTGTTGATTTTGGAGCATCTAAACATATGAATGGTTTACCTAATTCATTACAAAACTTGTGGCGGTATAATATTAATCAAAATATTGAGATTGCCAATGGTAGTAATATTCCAATTATAGCCATTGGAGATATTGGACCCTCTTTTAGACATATTTTTGTCTCTCCTGAGTTTTCTACTAGGTTAATTTTTGTTGGTCAGCTAGTGGAGGATAACTATGATGTCCATTTCTCTCGTGGTGGTTGTCTTGTGCAGGAACAAATGTCGAGGAAGGTGATTGCGAAGGGGCCTAAAGTGGGCATAATCAAAATATTGAGATTGCCAATTTTAGTAATATTCCAATTATAGCCATTGGAGATATTGGACCCTCTTTTAGACATATTTGTCTCTCCTGAGTTGTCTACTAGTTTAATTTCTGTTGGTCAGCTAGTGGAGGATAACTGTGATGTCCATTTCTCTCGTGGTGGTTGTCTTGTGCAGGATCAAATGTCAAGGAAGGTGATCACAAAGAGGCCTAAAGTGGGCAGATTGTTTCCATTTCAATTTACTATTCCTAGAACTTTGTCTTTATCTTTTATGGTTGTTGAAGATAAGGCTAAAGTCTAGCATAGACGATTGGGCCATCTGAACAGTGTAATTTTGTCTAATTTAATGAAGCGTGATTTTCTTGGTAACAAGACCAATGTTCTCATGTATTGTCTCTTGATTGATCCATCTGTAAATTAGGGAAGAGTAAATCCTTACCTTTTCCTCAATCTAGTGGTTGTGATAATGCCTGTTTTGAGATTGTACAGTGATGTTTGGGGAATTTCTTCTATGATTTCACGTGCGTAATATCAAAATTTTGTGACATTTATTAATGACTAAAGTCATTTCACAAGGGCATATTTTTTGCGTACCAAAGCTGAGGTGTTTAGTGTTTTCAAAATTTGTGGCATATATTAAGACACAATTTTTCACCTGCATTAAGATTTCACAATCTGATAATGTTAGAGAATAAGTGTCACCTGATTTTCAAGAATTCTTACAGCAAAAAGGAATTATATCTCAGCAAACTTGTCCTTATACCCATCAATATAATGGGATTGCTGAATGGAAAAATCATCACTTGTTGGATATGGTTTGAACATTGCTTTTACAACCAGATATCTAGATATTAGAACAAGGACTAGACATTCTAATTTTATGGTTCAGATCACATTGTAAGGCACTTCTGAAACGTAGTTAAATTTATAAAAAAGATGATAGATATACTTCTAATCATATATGTTCTGCAATCCCCACAGTTCTAGGCTCATGATAGAGTACATTACATATTCCTAACGTACTTCATAGAGTTTCAGAGGCAAGTATTTAGGTTGGAAAATTTAAAATTTTAGAATGACAAAGTTTCATAAACAGAGTAATATTTAGAAAACAAATTGCAAAAGCAGACTCTAACTAGCCCAAGACACCAGGTATATTTTATTTATGCACTTGTCATAATTAGTAATAATTTGAACCAAATATAGATAGCATCCAAGTTACTAATATAACGATGGAAAAGCCTTAGTAGAGGAGTTGGAATAGTAGTTTAGTGGATTTGTAAAAATAGTAGACATTATGACACCATCTTTAGCCACAGTGGGTAAAAGAGCTCCGAATCTTGTAGTCATACCGGTGATAGTGTTGCCTTTAATGCCATTAACCCATGTCTAAACCTTAACCTCAAAAATTCATCAACCAACAAACAAAATAAGAAGACAGATCATAAATCCAACATCTATAACATAACCCATCGAAGAAACCTGTATAAAGTCAACCATTTGACAATAACCTATTTCACAATTACACCCAAAAATCACAAATTTTCAATTATGCAACAAAAAGGAGTGCAATTCCAAGAACGACAAAAGAGTCAAAAACAAAAGGATTACCAAGTTGTACTCGTGATCGCAGCTAGATAACTTGGGAGTGTTATCATCGTAGGACGTGTCGTCAGCAATTGCGAGACCGATGAGGAAAAACGCAAAAAAAAGAGCCCCTAACTGGAGGCGACTCCGAGAATGAGTCATCATAGCCAAGACCCAAAATGGAAGGCGGCAAAAAGCAAAGAGAAAAAAGGAAAAAGGCAGCACCCCCTAAGTAAGATTGAAATTGAGGAGAAGATAGACTTAAATGATCAGAGAGAGTGACAGATACAGATAGGGGCACATAAGTTTTCTCTTTTAACCTTCAACACCAAATCACCTGTGAAGTAAAGCAGATACAAATAGGGCACAGGACAGTTCCTTGTAAGAAAGAAGTAAAGCAAATCTAGGAAGAGGGTGGTAAAGAGCATACCTAAACGCATGAAGGAGGCGTTCCATGAATTAAGACAAAAGGAGGATGGAAAGAGTTGAGAGCAAGATCGAAGAAGTAAAGTGGGAAGCAAAATCAAAAGAAAGAGGGGGCATTGGCTTGGATTGGCTTAAGCGAGCATGAAGCCGAGACGAGACGCTGGTTTTAATTAAAAAATTGATGTTTCAATCATGAAACAGAAGTGTTAGTGGCACAGGTTATCTCATACCCTAAGGAGATACCTCGAAGTTGTGCTGTAATAATATTATACTCCATTTGAGAACTTGCATTTCATTTTCACTTTTCCTAATTTGTTCTTCATTTTCGGAGTAATTGTCAAATAACTCATCACTCTGTCCATATATTCTAATATAATTGTGTATAGCATAAAAAGCAATAATGATGTATTTTTGTTTCTTCATATCATAACTCGGCATATTTTAAGTATAGGGAATCTTGCTTTTAGGACGCTAAATCATCTTTCAATAATATTTTTTAATGAAGAATGCTTGTAGTTAAACAATTCCTGTAGACCTTGAGGTCTTCCTTTGCCTCTATAATCTCGCAAATGATATCGTTCACCTCGGTATGGTGAAAGAAATCTAGGCATATTAGTGTAGCCTGAGTCAACTAAATAGTACTTACCTAACATAGAAAGAACATAATATTAACAAAATGATATTAAAAATGAATCATAATTACTATGTTTATTTAAAATACTATAATACCTTGTGGAGGCATAAGAAATTGATTCACTGGATTTGTTACTATTTCTAAACAAACTCGAGAGTCATTTGCAATACCTTCTCATCCAGTCATTACATATGTAAAACGCATGTCAAATGAGCAACAACACATAATATTTTAGGTTCGATTAATTTTTTTGCCTCTGTATGATATTTGTTCATCGGTCGGAACATGTGCATCAATATGTGTACCATCTATTACTCTTATACAATCCTAAAAATTAAAAAATATATTAAAATAATTTTTAATCATAAGGACATAATTAAAGTAGTAATTAAATATAAGAATGTACCTGACAATATGGGAAGAATTTTGAATTATATTGAATCTCAGGAGGTGTATTAGTAAAAGATGGTAGAGTGATGACTCTTTTTGCAAGACGATTAACTGCATATAAGACTTTTTGAAAGTACTTCAAAATTGTCCTGGTCGATTATTGAAAGCGTTCTGCATTGACTCTAGTTGTCTCACTATGCCCTATAGTCATTAAGAAAATTTCTACTTGTTCCTCCACAGTCCAATGATTTGTTGCTTTTAAGCCTCTTAATCTTAAACTCATCACATAAGCTCAATAAGATTATCTTTCTCTTTCTTAAGTTTTCATAAATCCTCGTAGGATTCCCATTCAAAAGTTCTAATATCTAATCATTACCTGATAGAGCAGAAGTTCTACATAGTTGCTTTTGTAAACGAAAATATTTGTTCTCTCTCCCAGCTATAGAAATAATGATTACTTTCTTTCGTTCATCATCAGAATCTGATAAGAAATCTATGTATCTACAATGACAATATTAAATAATTAATAAAATATTCAATCAAGTATATTTAATAAAATATAGAAAAAACATTCATAAAAAATATAGACTTAAAATTAAGTCAAATATTCATACAAAGCACAAACTTAAAATGTTCAAAATATAGAATAGTGCTTAATATAAAGGTGTCAAATCAATAAGAATTTGATATACAATAACATGAAAATATAACTAAACTGACATAATCCAATCCAGCTTCCTTGTTTGTGTCATCTTCAAAAAAATATCCCGATAAAGTGGATAATCATGTAAAGTCTTCACAGTTTTTCCATATTGCACATCGTCAGCACCCAATTCATCTAAAGAATTCAGACATTCCATCATTATGTTAGACTCTTGAGATCTATTCTCTGCAGTAGATGATGTTTCACTCATTTTTTCTCAAGTAAATTATTCTTCCTTTTTTATTGTTCACTAAGTATAAGTAAGGTTTCTTCTACAATGTTAGAATGTGTCTTCTTTGCCTTCTTGTTCTTAGGAGATTTCTTTTTCTTAGACGGAGAACTTTTATGTTAACCTTCTTTTCCATTATACGAGTAATCTTCATCAACGTCATTTCCATGTTCCTCTTTTGTACTATTCGATGGAGATTTAGTTGATGGATGTGCATATACATCAGTTGCAGTAGTATCTCCAAAAATATGACACAAGTCTAAAAATTCCTTACATCTTTTGTTCTTGAATCTGTGAGCCATTTTATGCACCTATAATGATGAAAAAGATATATTAGAATGAATATTATATAATATGATATATTAATAAAACAAAAGACATATTTTATCTTATATAGATTTTCCCAATATTCATTTGTAACATTAACTTCACCGATAAAAGAGTTGTAATCGATTCCAATTTCTTTGAGTAAGTTCTTGAAATTCTTTAATCTGGCCCTTAATCTATTATACTTATTCTTCAATTGAATATCAGTATACTCCTTATTGAATTTTGTTTGAAACCCTGCTTTAATATTTTTCCAACAAGATTTGAAAAAGATATTAGTCATTCGATTTCCCTTCTTCACTTCTTCAACCATCAAGGATATTAAATACATCTCTATAGTATCATTCCATACCCCATCTTTTTCATTTACTTCTATAAAATCATTGTAATCATTCATATTGTTCAAGCCTACCCTCACTAAATGTAATAACATATATGTGACATCAATCGCAACAATTTCTACAAAGTATTAAATGTTAAATATGGTTCAAAATAAACATATGACAACCGTAACAATTTACAAAAACCACAACAAAAAAACCTAAAAAAGAAGAAACAAGCAAGCCCTTAGAGAACATAGTAATTCTAGTAGGTTGTTAGTGAACAGTTGGAGAATAACAGTCCTTAAAGAAGAGTCTCAACCCATATTCGTGAAGATGGAAGCCTCTGATTAAGCTCATTGAAGTTTGAGCCATTTCTGATGTTACAATACCAGTGAAAGCTCATCAGATCAAAATGCGAAGCATAACAGAAAAAGTTTAATTTGAAATTCAGGGCTTTATTTCCATCCTTTTGTGAAATTATGAACGATAAGCCAACATAACCATTGTCCAATTGATGAGGTACTATTTAGTCAAAATTTGCTAATCCTTGAATTGTAATTGGCTAATAATTTGGAGATACCAATAATTAAATCTAACAAAAGTCTCCAAAGTCCCATTGAAGTGGAAAACAAAACTTGTGTTTGCTGTGTGTTTATGTACTTATAAGGATATTAAATGGAAGTAAAACCCAAATATCCTTCCATCTCTCTTATCCGTTCATCCATTTCCCCTCATAGCTATCGTCATTATCAGAAGTGTCTAGACAAAACGCAATACATTCTACTATCTCATCTTCTTCTTTTTATACTCTTTTGGAGCCCAACCACACAACTTTTCTTGGTCACTTTCTTGCAACAAAGCCTTCTTGCTCGCCTCTCAAGAAAAGGGCTCCTTTAATAACTAGAGCTCTTCCGTCCACCTCTAAAAAATTGTCTTGAAGGACTTCCAAGAAAGCAGGGCTGTCAAGGTATTTAACAAATCTAGATCTTCATTTTCTCTCCGCAGGTAAAAGCTTTTCACTTATGTAGCTAGTTTGATGTTTTTATCACTTTAAATTCTTGGTAAATAAGTCTAACTCAATATTTATGTCAAAGTCCGAGTCTTGCTTCTTATTGCTCAAAAATGTATACCTCTCTTTCCTTATAGCTCTTCTGTCTACCTCTAAAGAAACTGTCTTGAAGGACTTCCATGAATAGAAAAATCATGAAAAGAGGAAAGCAAATACTTAGGGAGTGCTTGGTTGAAGGGTATGAGAATAAATCAATAGAAATGGAATGAATGGTAAAGGTTGATTGATTATTATGATTAATTGAATAGTTTTTTCATACCTAAGTTTTAAGCAATGGTCCATACCTTCTATATGTGGGAGAAAAGGATTTGACTCCTACCAACATTAATATTTTTAATTAAATATCATTAAAATGTAATTAATTACATTAATTAAGATAAAATCTAATTAATTAAATAAAATAATTAATCAAGATAAAATCCAATTAATTAATTAAAATATAATTAATATGTAACTAATTAAAATATAATTAATTATTTATTTAATTACAATGTAATTAATTAAAATATTATTCATTAATTATTTAAAATATAACATCATTTACATTATCAAAGGAATGTAAATTGTATTAAACTATGTTATTTGATTTTACTATAACGATAAAATGGTAAATATTATGGTTGTGTCGATGAATTGCATAATATTTTGGATGATTAATTATAATGTAATTAGTTAATAATATTATTTTAATTAATTATATTGTAATGTAATTAATTAATTACAATGTAATTAATTAAAATTAATTACAATATATTGATTAATTAAAATATTATAATTAATTTTAATTAATTATATTATAACTAATTAAAAAATAAAAATGTAATTAATTAATTAGTTAAAATATAATAAATTTTTATTTCTCAATATTTTTTACAAACCAAACACTATCAATGATAATGATGATCATTCCTTCCTCTAAACTAACCATCATAATTATAATGATAATATCCATTCCCATTCCTCACTATATTCATTCCTATTCCTATTACCATTCTCTAGTACGAACCAACCGCTCCCTTAATTTTATGAGCATAAAGCATAACTATCAGAACTTAAATCGTTATAAATGGTCAACCGAATAAAACATGATTTAAGACATTTCTCAACTCATTTCAAGCTATGAATACTTCTTTCATAATTTTCCCCTTTCCTTTGAAGATTTCTGTGAGATTGAAAAACCTTTTTCATCATGGGATAACTCATTCTTCTTCTTCTTCACAGAGACATGCTTTTCAAGAAATTGTTGAATGGTTTGCCAATAATGATCTCCACCAGCTATCCACGTATCCATATGCATACCAGTAGGAAATTCCTCAAAGATGCATTCCGTATTATGTGCAGCAGCCTTAGCATAAAGTAATTGCATATGAGATGGAGGAACCATTTCATCTCGCAACCCTGAAAGAAAAAGTATTGGCTGCTTAACCTGCAATATATGAAACATTTGATCATTGAGATGTATTTGCCGTATCTAGCTTTTATAGGGAGTTTGGAAATATCAATAAAATCATAACATATTCATGAAAGTCATAACACCGCAACAAATCCATGTTTCATTCAATTAAGGGAGTAGTACTGGTGCACGTCATTTAAAGTTAGAAAAGAGGTGGTTATAATCCATCGCAACAAAAAATTCAGCTTGCAGAAATCTATGTCGATGCCACTAAACATGCTTGATCTTATATGGACAAAGATAATTCAACCAAAAACAGTAAAGTGAGAAAGAAATCATCAACTATTGCCTTCACCTGGCCAATGACATCAATGGTACTCCATGGAGAGCGTACAAGAAAATTAAAAATTCCGGGACCTTTGGAACCAATTCGTCCAATAAACCACTTGAGGAAGGGAATTAGAACTCCAGCCATGTCTAGAATTGATGTAAAAGTGTTCTCCAAAATCAGTCCAGCAACCTGCAAAATGTACGAACGAAAATCAAGGCCCATCAGAAATGTCAAGCATAAGCATAAACAACACGGGAAACTTATAGTGGAAGTTGCCCAAATTTTAGTAGGACACAACAACTGTATCTACATACTCAGTTACACTAGGCATTAGAAAGTCATATCCAAGGAAAAAAAGTCACACCTGAAGGATGACAGGGAACAATATACAAGTCCATATAAAACAAAATATAAACAAGATATGGGCACAATATGATGGACAGAGAAGGCACATTTCTAACAATGAAAAACATCAATGTAGAAGAAAACTGAAGTAACATAATACCAATAAATTATAAGTTTATCGAATATATCAAAAAACACCTTGATTGGCAATTAACATGCCATCAGTGGACATGCTCAAGCATTTGGTTTATGCTACATGGCTATAAAACATCATATGAGAAATGTGAAAGACTAATAAAGTCACAATTACGAATATTGCTACTTGTCACCATAATCCTACTGTTATATTAGTGTATTACCATAATATTTTCATTTTACATCTTCACACTTATGATACTAGTCAAAACGAAGTGTTTGGTCTTTCTATAAACAGCCAATATATATGCTCGTCACTACTTCAACCTAAATAGTGTTATTAATATTTGTTACACAAGGCTAAACCAAAATTATGGTTCTACCTAATACTGTAGGATAACAGAAATGTGAAAGACTAAAGTCACAATTAAGAATATTGCTACTTGTCACCATAATCCTACTGTTATATCAGCATATTACCATAATATTTCACTTTACCTTCTTCACACTTATGATACTGGTCAAAACTAAGTGTTTGGGTCTTTCTATAAACAGCCAACATATATGTTTGTCACAACTTCAACCTAAATAGTGTTATTAATATTTTGTACACAAGGCTAAACCAAAATTATGGTTCCACCTCATATTGTAGGACCAGATTTGCTACCTCTAACCTCCCAATAGCATATTATGGCCCAAGAAAAAATATACAGTAAAAAAGTAAGATGAAAATGGAAGTGACTAGTCCTAAATAACCTACTCTACCATTCAAACATGTGCCATCATCATTGCTTCAGTCCATCAAAATGTCACAACAATCAAGAAGCATTGCTCCATTTCATCTTCTCATTTTTCTGATTACTCTACAAATATGGAATGATATGTCAAAGTATGACGACTTAGTATTATTCGATCACAGGTTATTGTAGGACCAAATTTGCTATAGCTATCCTCTCAATAGTATGTTATGGCTCAAAATAAAATATAATGAGTAGAAAAGTAATATGAAAATGAAAGAGACTAATCCTATAACCTACTCTACCATTAAAACTTGCGCCATCATAGCTGCCTCAGTCCATTTCATAGATATGGTCCACTGCTCCGTTTCATCTTCTCTCATTTCTCTGATTAGTCCACAAATATGGCATAATATGTCAAGCATGACTACTTGGTATTATTTGATCACAATTCATTGATTTCTTTCCTAAAGTGTATCCGCAAGAGAACTGAAAGGAAACTGCATTCAACCAGTTGGAAGTGAAATTAAAGTAACTCAGGCCCCAGAAGAACCACTTCTATCTATCCAGGAAGCCGACTGAAACTTGCCTCATCAGCAACACTAAACAATCATATACAACTCATACATATGGTCCACTGAAAACATTTAATTCCAATGGATAGGGTGCTAGGACCATTAGTGCTTAATTTCTTTCTAGTGTTACCTTATCAGGATTGTTTTCAGCAAGTGAAGCTCCAACTGCACCCCCAAGTGATCTCCCAAATACAACTATTCTAGATGTGTCAATGTCATTCCTCTGATGTAGATGATCCAATGCAGCCTGAAAAATGAAAAGGCAACTACAATGAGAATTTGACTTGAACTGAATAGTAGGTGTAAGAAATTGAAGAAAGGAGCTAAGAAAAATGCTCACCTGAGCATCCCATGTGATACCATGCTGAGAAGGATATCCATCACTATCTCCATAACTAATTAAATAAAAATAATACCATTGTTCATACTAGATTAAAAGGCACAAATCGATTGAAAATAATTGTAAGTACACTAACACATGAAAAGAGACAACAGAAAAGCTTGAATAATGGATACCCTCGGTATGAAAGCATAAAGATGTTACATTGCAACCTCTGCATCATTATATGAATGACCTCAAGACGGTCAGCAATATCTTTGAGGTAGTAGTTAAAGGCCACATCAATCTAAGAGAATAAAGGTAGTGTATAAAAAGTCATTGCCTGTGTAACGCATTTCAGGAGACAACTATAACAAATATAACATAGTGCAGAACTTCCAATTCATTCTGGTAGTGGAAAGGATACTTCCTGCGTTCTCTTGGAAAAACAAGATAGTTGGACCTGAAAAACACAAATTATGGGGGTTAACAATAAAGACAAATATGCACCAGTTTTTTTCATGTTGAACAAAGCTGAAGGCATTATTATATTATCGCTTTATACTTGAAGGCACTATAGAACAAGAACCAATAATATAGCATGAGACAGTATCGACAATTGCATCACAAAGGTTTACCTATTTGTTTATTTTTTTCAAGGTGCACCTAGTTGTTTATTGCTTTTCAGAGAACGACAAGATTAATCAGCTGAATGAAAACACATAGATTTAAATTTCGTTCAGACAGAGCCACAGTCTACTAAAATCATAATAAAATGAGAACTAAGCCTAGCTTGGAATTGACCAAAATCAAGTTGAAACAAATCAGAACGAAACTTTTATCAAGACTAGAAGGAACATCTTTTCAATACAGTCTAAGCAAATTTCAACAATTCGATTAATATCAAGCAGAAAAATGAACATTCGACATTTTGGAAGTCTTATTTCCATTTAACCAAACACGCCCTTTTAACACTCGTATACTTGAAAACTACAGTCAAACAAGCCCTAACCAAGTGAACAGTGAAACAGACCACAATTGAAGAAGAATGGGAGAAAAATTCAGAGACCTCGGCAGTCAGGAAAGAGCTTAATGAACCAGGAGTGGAGGCGAACGCCGTCGAACGATCGAAGCCAGACGTCCTCATAAGCGAGACCTAGTCGGGCGGGAGTGATCTGGTAGGATTTGGTCCAACCGGGCAACACTGGCACGTAGACCAGCCTCTCCTGGAAGACAACGAGCAGCACCACTCCGGCCATTAGTAAGCCTCCTGCTCCGTACAGCAGCCACTTGACGTAGGAGGCCATTTTCATACGCAAAAGCCCCGACCGACTTCGCGCTCTTGAGTTGACGGTGGCTCTCCGACGCATTCCTTTAGAGTAGACTTTTCTCTTACTTTTCACTTCAATCAACCACTTTCAATCCATAACTCCGAAATTTTTTAGTATACTTTTTTTTTCTTTTATTAATAATTATTAAAATTATTTTATAAAATTAACTCAATTTTAAGTATTTTTTCCAATATTATTATAATTATATTTTTATATTGATAAATAATAAATAATAAATAATAAAAATTCAATTAAATTATAATTTACTATTTAATAATACTAAATAAAATAATATATAAAATATATTACATTATTTTACATTATTCACAAGTAAATAGTGCAAGATATGCTTAAAATATTTAATCATAAATAAATAATTATAAAATTACGAAGGTACATAAAAATATTTATAAACATGAAATTAAACTTTAAATTTTTATTATAAAATTATAATTATTTAAATAAATATTTAATAAAAATAATAAAATATTATTTAAATAATAAAATATAAATAAATAAATAAAGAAAAAGGATGAGAGATAAATTTGAGAGAGAAACGAAAAAAAGCGGGAAGATGCTACAGTATCATCCCGTAGCACTGTAGCATTGTTTTTTCCTCCATTTTGGAGGTGGGTAGGAGTAAGAGATGCCTTAGCTGCTGCTGTTGTGTCCGTCTTGTGTCATAATTAATTAAAATATTGTTTTTTTGGTTATTTAATTCAAACATGTGAAATCGGCGTATTCGTTTTTGCGTCTCTCTCTTTTTCTTTTTCTTTGGGCTCATTTATGAGTCGTCTTTTCTCGTGAAAATGATATAAGCCTAATTATTTGATATGACTGCGATATTTCAACTTACTAAAATTTAGCTCAAGTTAAATCTAATATATTATAATTAAGTTGACTAAATTTTAAAATTAATTTGAATTTAAAATTGATCTTACTTATTTTTAATCAAAATTTAGTTTACATTAATAAAATTTTAATTTAAAAAAATTGAGCTTAAACCATTTGAGTATAACTCAATTCGAAACATAAATATATTAGTATCGTTAAAACGATATTAAATTAAATTTTAAATTAAAAATAATTAATAAATTTTATTAAGCTTTAATATAAAATTTTAAGTCATAGCAAAAGAGAAGAGAAAGAAAAGAAGGAGATCTTAAGATATATTTAGTTGGGAGTTTTATAATAAAATAAAACATAATGTGATATTATTTTATTGTTTAAGACGAAATTTTATAATGGAATGAAATAAAATGAAATGAAAGATGAACTTTTTATACTACATCTCATTCCATCGTAAATTATAAAAACAGATAACCTCCAATTCAAAAATTTTAGAATAAAATGTAAAATTATACATCATAATATATTATAAACTCTTCGTTGAAATAACATTTTCTTATATTATATTATAAATACTTTTATCATTCTCCAACAACAATTTTCTAACATTACATTCGTTTACGTTCTATTCTATTAAAAATTTTACATTTAACTAAACATCGTGTCCAGTGAATTTAGCTCTAAAACCAAGTCATGATCAAGCAAAGCGACGGATAAGAAATAGATACCTAAACTTGGAAATTCGCCATCACAAGGGAACCTCGGAATGGAAAGAAAGTTGATCAAGTTTCAACAAACATTTTATTTGGTGATATGATATAAACAAAACAGTTCCATAATTGGAATGCTTTAACAAACAGTATATCCAAGTGATGTACCACATCAACCAGCTTGGATCATTCAAATAAGAGTCTCAAACATAGCTCTCTTTTATGTAGGTGGAAGCAAACAGAAAAATATAATCCGTTTACAGTCGACTGGATGAAACTTTAACAAAGAGACAAAGCCAAGGATGAGTTGCCCGCCCGGCGATCAATCCGGTCCTCCTCATTCCCAATTCTCACCGGACAACCAGAAGTGCACTGCTGGTTTTTGTTGAGTACAAAAGACCACACTGTTTCACATGCATCCAGAGAATCTGCTATCAGGTGGCATAAAAAAGTAATATCCATTGGAGACATCATTTTGGTCTGAACAGCTTGTAGGTGAAACACCAGATCTGTCGATTCCTGGGTGAGAACATTCAAATTCCAAAGTAGCATTATTTTGATGCAAAGGGATGGTACCCGGGCTACTGTGCTTAGTACCGGTGGGAACTGCACTGGATTGTTGAAGCCTTTTTGTGTTGAGAAAGCGCCCACCAGAGCCCCTAACCCTGTTTAATGCATGACGATGGCGTGACTCGTGAAGATATGGCTGCATTCCGTTACGAATAAGGATGTCAGGTGAATCAATATTTTGGACTTTATCACATGAACAGATGTTGATGCACAATAAGAGTACATCAATATGCAAACCTTCCGAGTTTTGACTAGTTTGTTTTGAGCCTCAAATTTTGCCCGAGATTGTCTCCGTCTGAGAATTCCATGGTACTGTTTTGCGTTAACATAAATGGGACCATCATCTGTAACATCAAGAGGCAGAGGAACTCGTGTAGCAGTCATCCCCACCATCTGAGTGACCAGCCGGGGTTGAATCTGATCAGACAATCATGTCAAAAGACAATAGAACTCGAAAACCAAGGCTCATATCATCACTTTAAAGAAGTTCATCAATAACATCAACAATTTAGGGGTAGCAATACCGACACTTTCGGATGGATACTTGCACAGCAAATGAAGACACTCTTAAAAAAGATTCATAACTACTGCTAAGAAAGACAAATATAGGAAACCAACTTACAATAGCTTGTGGTCCATAAGGGTTAAACAGTCCACCAAAGTAAGGATCAGCAATGTGGTATGGAGCACGAGACTGAACTAGTAGGACAAGCAAGCATTAGATCAAGACCTAGATGACAAGAAGAAACCACAAAAGAAAAGGCTCAACTTACCAGGGAATGGCCATAATCAACTTGTGAAGGAGTAAATGTGATATCTGAAGTGCTGAACAAAAAATTTGGTTTCGTTTTGCCTTCTGCACCCTTCCGGCAGCTTTCATCTTCACCCAAAGACACAATGCTTAGTAAGGTATCTTGAATTATTTCAATAATAGTCTGACTTTTGCTTGCCATAGTCAATACACAAAACATGCAGCCACAAACTCATCAACTCTAGAATAATGTCTAAACTATCCACTAAATTATCACCCGCATGAATGGCCTATGAATATAAATATTGTGGAAAAAGTTTAAATGAAATCAACTTCAACATATGAACTTCGCCAAATTTTAATACAGGAAGTTTTAAGTATCCATGTTACAGCCTCTAGTTCACAGAAACTTGCAAGAAGGTCTAGTTAAATCTGGTTGAGGGTTATATCTACCATAAACAACTACAATAACTACATGATAAATTATGTGAACATCGAATCAGCAATGCAACAGGCACATTGAGACAAGTAAGAAGATAAGGCGTGAGAGCAGAACTACAACAATGACATTGGAAAGTTTTCTGAGAGGTCAGATAAATAAATGAACTAAACTTGTTCACTAACAACTGTTCAATCTATCATGACTATCATATTGAACACTGAACCGTACATATGCCTGCATATCTACTGTATAATAGTTCCAGAGAAGTGCAAGATAAGAAACTTTAAGGAATGAATCCTTGTATTCTTATGCATCTAAAAATTTTAGGCATAACGCAATCACAAAAAATAGACAATATCACAAAAAGATGAAAGGACATTATTCGGGCAATTTAAAACATTAATATCTATAAAAGACAGCATTTGGCATGCATATGAATTGGGTACTCATGACTTCCAATGGGAGTTAAAAGCATAGAGCTTTATGGCAGAGGTTATGGCAAGGATTATGGCTGAATCCATGCCCAATGTTTGCGTATCAGTCATAAAATTAGCAGTATATATACATATACATGCTTAGGACAGAATATTAGCAATTAATTCACTAGCTGTAAGTAAGGCTAATTAGTTGTATATTAGAAATTAATGCACAAAATAGGTTGTACCAAAATTCTATTTAAGAGAATGAATATGAAGAGAAAGGCATTCAACCATTTT
>JANZXR010000008.1:2201645-2214720 GCA_027575705.1 Erythroxylum echinodendron | reverse complement strand
ATATTATTCTGGTTTTATTAATCTGTGGAGCGAATATTCTGGCCTTATCTACTCTAAGGTATCCAAGGAGGTCTTACACAATCTTCAAAAGGTTCATGAAGAGAGTATGCGTGATCAATTCTTCATGAAATTAAGACCAGAATTTGAGGTTGCCCCTTTGGATGTATGTCTGGGTGAACTATTGCTTGAAGAACAACGATTGGCTACACAATCTGTTACAAGTGCGTCTAGTGCAACATCAGAGGTTGTCAATATTGCTTATGCCACGCAAGGGAGAAATAGAGGAAAGGTCCCGTTGCAATGCCAAGGAGTATGGACATATTGCCCGTAATCGTGGCAAGAAATTTTGCAAGCAGAGTGGACACATTGTCAAAAACTGCCCTACAAGCTCAGAAAATAGGCGAGAGCTCAAGCTTTTCAAGCTACTGTTCCAATATCTACTAGTATTGGCTCTACCTTTACATCCACTGGCACCAAGGATACTAACAACCAAGCTATTGTTACTCCTGAAATGGTTCAACAAATGATTCTCACAGCATTTTCTGCCCTTCGTTTGCAAGGACAAGGTAAGACTTTATCTTCTACTAGGTTTGTTGATTTTGGAGCATCTAATCATATGACTGGTTTACTTGATTCATTACAAAACTTGTGACGGTATACTAGTAATCGAAATATTGAGATTGCCAATGGTAGTAATATTCCAATTATAGCCATTGGAGATATTGGACCCTCTTTTAGACATTCTGCCTCTCCTGAGTTGTCTACTAGTTTAATTTCTGTTGGTCAGCTAGTGGAGGATAACTGTGATGTCCATTTCTCTCACGGTGGTCGTCTTGTGCAGGATCAAATGTCTAGAAAGGTGATCGCGAAGGGACCTAAAGTGGGCAGATTGTTTCCATTTCTAGTTACTATTCTTAGAACTTTATCTTTATCTTCTATGGTTGTTGAAAATAAGGCTAAAGTCTAGCATAGACGATTGGGCCATCCGAACAGTGTAATTTTGTCTAATTTAATGAAGTGTGATTTTCTAGTTAACAAAGACCAATGTTCTCGTGTATTGTCTCTTGATTGTTCTATCTGTAAATTAGGGAAGAGTAAAACCTTGCCTTTTCCTAATTCTAATGGTTGTGCTAATGCCTGTTTTGAGATTGTACAGTGATGTTTGGGGAATTTCTCCTATCATTTCACATGCGCAATATAAATATTTTGTGACATTTATTGATGACTAAAGTTGTTTCACATGGGCATATTTTTTGCGTACCAAAGCTAAGGTGTTTACTGTTTTCAAAATTTGTGGCATATATTGAGACACAATTTTCCACCTGCATTAAGATTTTACGATCTGATAATGGTAGAGAATATGTGTCACATGATTTTCAAGAATTCTTACAGCAAGAAGGAACTGTATCTCAGCGAACTTGTCCTTATATCCCTCAACAGAATGGGATTGCTAAATGGAAAAATCATCACTTGTTGGATATGGTTCGAACATTGCTTTTACAATCTTCAATGCCGTCTAAATTTTGGGTTGAAGTTTAGCCAACTACAGTATATCTAATTAATTGTTTACCTTCTCCACAATTGAGTTTTGATTCTCCTTATTATCGTTTGTTTGGCGTATATCCTAATTATCACATGCTACACACATTTGGTTGCGTTTGTTTTGTTCGCTTGCTACCACATGAGCGCCACAAGCTTACAACACAATCAGTTCGATGTGCGTTCATGGGTTATAGCACTACTCAAAAGGGATCTTTGTGTTATGATGGTGTAGCTAATCATTTTCGTATTTCTAGAAATGTAATTTTCTTTAAGCGTGAGTACTATTTTCAACAACATGTTTCCTCTTCTAGCACGGTGCTCCTTCCTCACTTTTGACAATATCTCTCCACCACCTCAGCGATTGCAACCTAGCATTCTCTATCAACGACGGCCCCCTCTTGCATCATCATCGTCATCACAAAACCTTCCCGACATGCCTACTCCAGTGGTTCTCCGTAGATCTTCTCGTACGATTAAACATCCTGATAGGTATGGCCACTCTGCTACTTTAGTTGATAATGTTGTTCCTACTTCTTATTCTCAAGTAGTTAAACATGCATGTTGGGTGAAAGCTATGCAAGAAGAACTTTAGGCTCTCCAGGAGAAACATACTTGGGACATTGTTCCATGTCCTAGTGAAGTTAAGCCCATTGGTTGTAGATGGGTATATTCCATCAAGCTACAGTCTGACTGATGGATCACTTGATAGATATAAAGCAAGGTTGGTAGCACTCGACAATCGACAAGAATATGGAGTAAATTATGAAGAGACATTTGCACCTATGGCAAAGATGACAATAGTATGACTTCTTCTAGCTATTGCTGCTTTAAGAGTTGATCATTGCAACAAATGGATGTTAAGAATGTTTTTCTACACGAGGATCCTAAAGAAGAAATTTATATGACTCCACCATCAGGTTTATTTTCTACACCTTCATCTGATGTTTGTAAGCTAAAGGGGTCACTCTATGGCTTCAGACAGACTCCACGTGCTTGGTTTGATAAGTTCTGCTCTACACTTATCAATTTCTCATTTGTACAAAGTTAATATGATTCCTCTTTGTTTCTTTACAAGACCCTTAAAGGCATTGTCCTACTTCTTGTTTATGTTGATGATATTGTTATTACTGGGACTGATTCTGAATTGATTTCTAAGCTTCAAGTGCACTTTCAAGATTCTTTTCATATGAAAGATTTAGGTCCTTTGCAGTATTTTTTTGGGTCTTGAGGTGCACTCTACTTCAACTGGTATTCTCTTACACCAGCATAAATATATTAAGGACTTAATTGCTTTGGCTGGTCTACAAGATGGTCGTTCAGTGGATACTCCCTTAGAGGAAAATGTTAAGTATCATCATGATGAGGAGAGTTTTTCTCTGACCCTTCTTTATATAGACAACTTATGGGAACTGGGAAGTCTAAATTATCTGACTATTGCTCGGCCTCATATTTCCTTTGCCGTTCAACAATTTAGTCAATTTATGCAGCACTTCGACATCTCCACCTGGTAGCTATTCGACGCATTATTCGCTATTTAAAAGGCACCTCAACTCGGGGTCTATTTTTTCCTGTGGACACTTCTATTCACCTAGTTACATACAGTGATGTTGATTGGGATGGTTGTTCTAATACTAGACGTTTTATTACTGGTTGGTGCATGTTTCTTGGAACCTCCCTTATTTATTGGAAAAGCAAGAAGCAAATTCGGGAAGTCCTCCACTGAGTCTAAATATAGAGCTATGTCCTCTGCATGTTCTAAAATCGTTTGGCTCTGTGGATTGTTAGAAGAGCTTCGGTTTCCTCAACTTGATCCTACTCCACTCTATGCAGATAACACTAGTGCTATTCAAATTGTAGCTAATCCAATGTTTCATGAGCATACCAAACACATCGAAGTGGACTGTCATTCTATTCGCGAAGCATATGATGCTCATATCATTTCTCTTCCACATATTACCACTGATCTCCAAACTGCTGATGTGTTTACTAGGGCTCTATCCAAACATCAACATAAATTCCTTGTTGAAAAATCGATGCTTGTTGATCACCCAACATCAATTTAAGGAGGGATATCAATTGCAAAGGTTATGGCAAGGATAATGGCAAAATCCATGCCCAATGTTTGCATATCAGTCATAAAATTAGCTGTGTATATAATTCACTAGCTATATGTAAGGCTAATTAGTTGTATATTAGAAATTAATGCACAAAATAGGTTGCACTGAAATTCTATTTAATAGAATAAGGGCTTGTTTGGTAAACAGCTTATCAACTATTTTTTAGCTAATTGACACAAGTTAGCTATTTGAGCATCTTAAAAAGCTAAAGAATGTGTTTGGTAAATGGCTGATTGGTTGGCTTATTTAACCCTAACAAGCTAATTTTAGAAAAGCTCCAGAAGAGGAGCATTTAGAATGTTTAGCCAAAAATTAATAGGTAAAAAACCAATTATACTCTCCAAGCTTAGCATGAACCTTTGGGAGTCTAAAATAATTCAATGCTCATCGTCAACGAACGTCTGATAACTACCCCTCCTGAAACAACTCCAATTCTTGACTTCTCCCTCTACTACCTCTTATGTATTTCTAATTAGTTTACTTGAGTATTTATGGCTTTCTTGTACTTGTACGATATGATTCTTTCATAATTTTTGAATTATGCTATAGTGATATTATGGATAATTTAAACTAAAAATCATGCAAGTATTCTATATTAATAAAAAAATTTATAATGAAGTAAGTTTTTTAGCTACAAAACTTGGGAGTATTTTTTTTACTAATGAACTAAGTTTTCTGGTTACAAAATCAAAAATATGCTACGATGACCAAATTTTTAAAAATGTTCTATGTTTTTTTATTAGAGTTAAAAACTTAATTTTTGTTAAATTAAATATCTAATCATGGCCTTATAGATTCTTTTTTTTTTAAATCATGCTCTCATAAGTCATTTTATACTTAAACAGCTAATACTAAACAACTATTTTACCAAACATCTTTAATAAACAGCTAATGTTATCCGCTAGTCAAATCAGCTGATATTATCAGCTGTTAGCTAAACGTTGATAGAATCAGCTAACAGCTAATGCAATTTGTTGATTGCCAAACAGAGCCTGAATATGAAGAGAAAGGCTTTCAGCCATTTTACTCAAAACTTGACATAACCTAGAATCCCATACTAGAAGCTTTGAAGCCTTATAGCATAAAGTAGTATATCACTGTTGGTTCCTACTGGACAAAACTAAACCCAGAACTAAGAGAAAATTTAGATGAGATGGAACTGAAATATTTAAATCTTTATTGTGTAACACTACACTTTTGTTCATTAGAAGATGTAATGAGTCTAACAAACTCTGCAGGCACATATTTTTTCATCTCTCAAACATTGAGCTTATCAACTTCCTTCCCATTAAATTATCAATTATAAACATGTGCAACTAGAAAACATCATGCAGAAAATAAAGAATGTAAAATTTTGACAATAGTGTGCAACCATAAGAGCATACCAGACATGGACAAAATGCACTGGTCTTGTGAATTTTTCCCACCAACAGCATCCAATTCATTGTGAGATTGACCAATTGAAAGACTTGAGGATGATTCCGGGTCTGTCATAAGTAGTAAAAGCTTTGCTTCACTTACTTGGGCTGCAGACTTCACTTTAGCAGTTAAATTCTTGTTCAAAGGCTGTAGACTTTGCTGCTTATTGAAGGTCCACCACGATGGGCGACTAACAGTAAAGTGAGGCTGGGCAAATTTTTTCTTGGGCAAGTTCTGAACTTGTAAAGCCATATCTATTCGCCCTCAATTTGATGAAAATCCTCAAAAGACCATGGATTCCTTCTGGCTTGCAGTTGAGATTACAGATTAATTACTAACAAAAAACCAAGAAATAATACAGTTGCAATGTCTGTGAACATCCCGTTACAGAAATTGAAGAAGCAACTATTACAGATGGCGATGAAACACATTCAAACTAGACAACTTTCACCGATTAGAGAACCAGATAAAGGAACTCTTGGTTTCATATTTCAGACAAAAGAAACCATAGAAGGCACTGACATAGATTCTAGTTGACTAGAAACAGAAAAACATCTTAGAGACTATTTGATTCAGAAGCCACATAAAGTTATAACGATCTTATGTGTTCCCACATCTCAAGGATACTTGTTTTGGGAGGGTTGCAAGTACCACATTCAGGTTCCCATCTTAGTATTTCCAATCTAATCTCCTTTGTAAGATTGAATTTAAGTATATGGTCGTTTTGTGTGTACCACTTCCAAGTTAATAATGATGAGAGTGTATAACAACACCAGAGACTCCCAAGAGGATAAAAAATTAGTAAAACTTTCTATACAACAGAACAGTACTCTATAGCCTCTTAACCAATTCACGAAGAGCATGCAATCTAGATACTTTGTGTGAAGTTGAAGAACACTGAGTTACCTGCATACTGATTGTATCAGTTTATAATATGTGCAAAGCATCTTAACACAATTAGAACCGAAAGAAACAATCCAGATTTAATCATCTTAACAAGCAGCAAAAGGCTGGAAAAAATCCTCACGAAACCAAAATAAAACAGGTGGTGAGCATAGGCATAGTAAAATGCAAGAAGAAGGATAGTTACTAAAAGCAATATGGAAAAAAAACTGGAATAATAACAAAAATCAAACACACTGAGGTAAGAAAACAACAGCAAACTAATTTATCCTGAACCCACTTCCCCATCTTTCATCAAGAACATCAGCAAATGAAGTTACAACCCACATGCAAACCTAAAGCACCAAACAGAAGCAAAACCACTTCTCATGTTTCCCATAATTTGTCACAAGGCAGGGACTAACTACAAGGAACAACTGAGGAAGTAAGAAGCCAGAACACAGGAAGGCAGAAAGTAAGAAGAAAAATGTTTATTAGACAAAAAAAAGAGAGAGTTAAGGCTGGACATAGATGAGTAAACAGACAAGTAAGAGAAAGGGAGAGAAATAAAAAAAGAAAGAGACCTTTGGGATCTGATAAGTACGTCAAGAAGAAGCAGAGCCTTGGGCTGTTTCAAAGAACCAGGGCATGTCTCCTCCCTTGAAACTCTCTACCAGACGACCTATAAAACGCAAACACGCTCTCATCTTTTTTTCTTTATTTAAAAAGGGTTCTCTCTTGTTCTTGTCCATGTTGTGTGAGTTGTCAACAAGGCAAGAAAAGAAACCTACAGGAGCATATTATATTCCAATAAGAGAATGACACGCACCAACCACCATTACCACCTCCTACACCACCTCACTTCCACCACCCCCACCACCACCATTATTTTGCATTTCCCTTTTCTTTCATACTCTTCTCTGACCCCACCATGCTTACTTTAAAGTTTCTTATTCACTTTGCCGTCTTCTTCCAAGTTCCCCTCTGGCCCACAATCTCTCACTCACTCACACCCTTTTGGCCTTTATTCGCCAGCCGCCCTTCACTGTTCTTAAATTTCATAACCACGCGCATTTGCATCTACTTCCATTTATCCATTTCCCGACTCGCCGTGGATAACGCTCCGAGCCTACCTGGTTCGACCGTAGACATATGTCGGATCCCCGGACCAAACAATGATGCATGTGCACCATGAAAGGCCTTCTTCCGACATTAAGGTTTAAGGTATCATGGTTAATAAAGCTCGAGTCTTTACATGAAATTAAAAACATTAACTTCATTTCCCGCGAATTTAGTCCCTACCCAACAAAACTCGATGCAATCAACTCAAATTGATCGAAGAAAAATGGAAACTTGCCAAATAAAGTCATTTGATACAGGAAAATTTAGACAATACAAGTTGAGAAATCCGCTCCAGCTGAATCAATATTGTTTTTAATTCATTAAATAAACAAAACCAAAACGTTTTGTTTCATGAACAAACAGTATGATAAATCAACACAGAGCGGATGAAACGCTTCAAGGCTCAAATCATACCGCCCCTGCTTCGATAGTGTCCATGTCAACTATCAAGTATTTTATCATGTTATAAACAGAGGGAAGAGGCAAAATAATTATATTTATCACCAGGAGTAAAAGTGTAATGTGTCTATCAAGATTACTTGGTTCTAACTATTATTTAATTTTGAGTAATTTATTTAAAGTACGTAATTATTTTACTAAAGATAAGGACTATAAGTATAAGTACAGTCAAAATCACTGTTTTTCTTAATTAAGACAAACGAAAACAGATTTGAGAATTATCATCGTCACACTAAGTTGAATCTCGCATTAATGCAGAGTCTGAAAAGGTCTTATAATATACAACTTTACCCTTATAAAATAGAGAGGTTGTTTTCAATAAATCTACATATAAATATGACATGAAAAGTAAAAAAAAAAATTCAAGCTTGTAATGCAAGTTTAAAAGACAAAATAAGAATAATAAGAATAATAATACTAATACTAATGATAATGATAAGATAAATAGAAATACAAAAATTAAGAAAATAATAAGAATAAAAATAATAATAATAAGAATAAAAAAAGAAGAAATGCCTGACTAACTGATCAAGCAGATATCCAGTTGCTCAATTATATGCACACGGTAGGAGAATCATATACAAATCAAATCTAACAAACAGGCAGAAGAAAGAGACGTGCAAGAATTAACAAATTAAAAGCAATAATCAAAATGCATATAGCAAAACAGCTGAGGCAAGTAAATAGTGATAAAGATACCGTGACCAAAACCTTTCTACACACACAACTTGGATATGAGTAGTAGAGCTAGAAGCGTAGGCGAGCTCGTTTGTAGATCGTGGAAACTCCACTGCAATGTTTTAAAAACTAGACTGTTGAATCGATAAGATAAGAGATTTAGGATTTAAAAGGTTCCACTGATATTAAACCTAAAGATTAAATAAAATTAAAGATTTTGAAATATAATTAAAAGTTATTATTTTTATTGAAAAATTGATTGTTAAATAAAAATTAATTGATTTATTTTAGTTTATAAAAACTTATTAATTTACTAAATTTAACAGGTTAATTAATAAATTGATCAATTTTTAACAATAAAAATTATTAATGTAAATCGAATCAAAAAATTAAAAATTAAACAAAAATTGGACCGTTCAATATTTTTAAGATTAAATCAACCGAATTGCTTGAATTTTTTAATCATTGGATAAAGTTTACTTTACGTCTCCAAATAAAACCTTATATTTCAAAAAATTTCACAAGATCGATATGTCTAGTGGAGATATTTATGAATATTACTTAGATAAATAGTTTCCATTATTTATTATCGTTAATTTTGTCACGCTTTTGTTAACATTGTCTTCAAAATTTCATATAAATCTCTATGCTCTAAGTTCCAACATAGGATGCGATAATGCCAGCTAAAATTGTCACCTTGTTTTACTAACTAATAGACAAAGCACTTAATTACAAAACAAAATTTTTATTTGTTACATACACATTAAAATAATTAAGCATCAAACATATTACTAAACTACGAATAGATAAGTTTAATTATATAAATTTCACATTGTTTTCATCCCAATGCTCCGATTAAGACAATCAATAAAATAAAAATGTTTACAATGTGATTTGTATAATAGTATTTTAAAAAAATTATCAGTTTCTTAGGTTTTAAAAATTAAGAATTTAAGTTTTTCTTTCATTAATTTATCAAATAACTTCTTAAAATTTTTTAAAATCTATATACTGTATTTTAAATAAATTTTGATATATTTAATTACCAAAATCGTTCTTCGAAAATATCTGATTCAGTCCCTTACGCGGCCATGACTTGATATCTAACTCGCGCCAACTTCTTGGCAGCATTTATTATGTTGCCTTCTTCCAACCGACAAGAAGCAAAGCAACCTTGTAAAATGGTGTTAATGACGATGGATTTTTGTAACGTTGCTTAAACTCGTGCTCTTCCTATAAATAGGAAATTTTTTTATGCATTAATTAATTAATTAAAATTGTTTCGGGGGAATTAAATTCTCAAGCTTTCGACCAAAATTTACTGTCATATGATAACTATGCTAATCAACTTGATTAAATCATTACAAGTCAAAAGAAACAAATTTAATGCTATCTTAAATATTAAAGAAAACAAATAAGTAGTGAAAAGGCATAACTTTGAGTGTGTTGTGATGCATTCGAAGGAAAGAGTTCTTTTTTTTTAATTATTACACTATTATGTGCAAAAGAATACAATGACTGATTTTATATTACAAATTCTTTAAGCTTTATTTGAGAAATAGAAGTAATAACAATCATAACAAACTTTCCTTCTATTATAACAAATTGTGCTCATATAACAAACTCTCTCCAACACCCCTTTGAGTTGAAGGATGGGAAGAAGAAGAAACCCCCAACTTGCTGAGGAGATTATGATGTTGTTTGTCGATAAGGAGCTTAGCAAACAGATCAGCTAATTGGTTTTGTGTGTTTAAATAAGTAAAGGAAATGAGCCCTTCTTGCAATCTTTGTCAGACAAAATGACAGTCTAACTCGATGTGCTTAGTCGTTTCATGAAAATTTGGGTTCTTAGCAATATGGATGATAGCTTGATTGTCACATTTCACTTGGACAAGAAGTAAATATGGCACAGTAATTTCATGAAGTAACCTGGTTAGCCAAGCTAATTCTGCAGTAACTTGGCGCATGGATCGATATTTGGCCTCAAATGAAGACAAAGCAATCATAACTTGTTTCTTGGATTTCTAGGATATTAGACTACCGCCCAAGGAAATATAATAACCACTCCACTAACCTTCTACTGCATAAACAAGCTGCCTAGTCATAATCATAAAAAGCCTGCAAAGAAAATGAAAGGTTGTTGTTGAAGAGAAGTCCTTGGGTGGGATTTCTCCTAATGTATTTAAGGACATGTAAGGCAGCATCATAATGAGAGACTCGAGGATCATCCATAAATTGACTCAATTGTTGTATCGAAAAGGAGAGATTAGGTCTGGTATGGGTAAGATAGTTGAGCTTGCCAACCAATTTCTTGTAGAGGTTAGAATTGGAAAGTGCAAAACTTACATGTTGTTGAAGCTTGACAGTTGGATCAAGAGAATTGATCAGAACTGTCTAAACAACCAAATTTCTTTAATAAATCAATAGCGTATTTGCGTTGTATCATAATAAGCTCTCGAGGCTCTTGAATAATATCAAGACCTAGAAAGTAATGCAATGCACCGAGATCTTTGATTTTAAATTGTTGGTCCAAATAGGACTTTAAATGAGTCATTTCCTCAGCATCATTACCAGTCATCAACATAGATTACCACAAAAACTACAGATGATCCCACGTGTTTGGCAAAATAGGGAATAATCATTTTTTGATTGAGTATAGCGCAAAATTTTCAAAGAGTAATACAACTTAGCATGCCATTGCCGAGAAGCTTGCTTGAGACCATATAAAGATTTTTGTAACCTACAAACATGATTAGGCTAAGAAACAACAAGACCAACGGGAGGCTTCATATAGGTCTCCTCATATAAATCCCCATGAAGAAAAGCATTTTGTACATCTAACTGATATAACATCCATTGTTTCTTGACAGTTGTGGCAATTAAACTCCTTATGGTGGTCATTTTTACAACAGGAGAGAAAGTTTCGGTGTAGTCATTACTTACCTTTTGAGTACAACCTCTAATAACCAATCTAGCTTTGCATCTCTCAACAGAACCATCAGCATGATACTTCACTTTGTAAACCCATTTAGAACTGATTGGTTTCTTACCAGGAGGAAGAGAAACAATATCCCAAGTATGATTGTCGTTAAAAGCTTAAAATTCCTTATGCATAGTGTCTTGCCAACATGATGATGGATGACTTCTTTATAACTATACGATTCATGTAAAACATCAATAGCATCAAGTAACTGTTGGTTGGAAGAAGAAAGACTCGAAAAACAATAAGTATATTGAGGTTGACAATAGGAAGTGAGAGTAAAACTACAGCTCTTAGTAGATGAAAAAATAAAAGTGTCACAAACATAGTCCTTGAGGTATGAGGGTGAGAATGAGTTCTAGTAGAGCGTCGAGGAACAATTGAATTAACAGAAGGTGAAGAAGTAGGAGAAGGTGAAGGATGTGTAAGAGGATTAGGTACAACAGAAATATCAAAATCATATTCAACAAATGTGTTTTGGGAAGGAAAAATGGTAGAAAAATCGGAAGGTTGGGAAAGAAAAGGAAGTTCATGGAAGACAACGTCTTTGGAAACAAAAATTTGTTTGGCGTCTATGTTAAATAATTTGTAAACCTTCTTTCCAAGTGGGTAACCCAGGAAAACACAAGGAGAAGCTTTTGTTTGAAATTTATCTCTGCCTGTTTTAAGTGTTGAAGCATAACAAAGACAGCCAGACACCTTAAGATGAGAATAAGGAGGTAATGAACTATATAAAAGCTCAAAGGGAGTTTTCCCTTGCAAGATTTTGGAAGGAAACTGATTAATAAGCTAAGTGGATGTCAAAACACATTTCTCCCAAAATTTAATAGGAACACATGAATGGAGCAAGAGAGCTTTAGAAGTTTCTAAAAGGTGTTTATGTTTTCTTTCAACGACACCATTCTGCTGAGGGGTATCAACACAACTTGTTTGATGTATAATCCCTTTGGTGGTAAAGAAAGTTATTACGTCTTTGCTTTTTCCTAATTCAAAAGCATTATCAGATCTCAGGATTTTCACCGTAGTATTAAACTGTTGTTCCACCATATTCCCAAATGAAATTATCAAATAAAAAACATCACCTTTATTGTTCATTAAGTGAGTCTATGTACCCTTACTGTAATCATACACAATGGTAAGAAAATAAGAGAAGCCATCACGAGTAGGAATGGCATATGCACCCCACAAATCAATATGAATTAATTCAAAAATTCTGGAAGTATGAATATGACTTGTGGGAAAAGGAAGTTTATGTTGTCTTTTTCGGACCCTATTTCCGGAGCCCGACGATCCCAAATATCAAAGACGTAAATGTATGATCCTATAAGATTGTTTTCATAAGACCTCTCTAGCCCAAAACCAATTCCGGCAGCGGAATCACAAAATTGACTTCTTCGGAACAATTGTAGTTATATGTCTCTAGTTGATTATGAAACCATTAGCATAACTTTTGATAGAGATGTCGGATTTAGACCATTCAAGTACAATTTCGAAGAGAACTTCGATTTCTACAACTTCCGTGAAGACCCCAAAATGAGATTTTCCCATTTGGAGGGTCAAAATTTGCACATTTTTAAAACTATCCCGAGAAGGTCCGTCTAACAGACATAATGTCCCTTCAAACGGACATAGCAGGCTTGGGAGCCATTTTTCACCCTAGAAAGTCCGCTTAGCAGACATGATGTCCCTCCAAAGGGACATAAACTAAGCTGGGACATTTTTAGACCCGAAAAGGTCCCCCTAACAGACATTAAGTTTGTTTAACGGACAGTTACGGGTCAAATTCTATACTTCCAACTCCTTAAGCTACCTAGGACCCATCCTATGCATATCTAACATTCCTAACTCATTTTCCTCGTCATTTTCACCCCCATTT
>JANZXR010000008.1:2184361-2201545 GCA_027575705.1 Erythroxylum echinodendron | reverse complement strand
AAATAATTAAATCCAATAATAATTCTATCATGACCTTATAATTCATGCTAAGGCAAAAATTCAAATTCCATGCTTATGCCATAATTATCATGCTTAATTCGATAAAATATTTCGGGGCCAACAGTCTTGTCTTAGGACATACATCACAAGGCAAAGAAGAAAGTTTATGTTCATTACTTTGTAACATAGACATACACTTGAGCTTATTAAAAGAAAGATGTCCCAATTATAATGCCATGTTTCTAAAGAAACAAAATTGCAAGAATAGAATTATACATAAGAAAAACTAGCAGTATATGTGTGTGTGGAAGAGTCAGAAGATTTAAGAGTTGATGTGGAAGCCTTCAAAAAATATAATCCCACTAGTGCTTCACCAAGATCCAGTGGCCTCCTCATGGAGGGATCTTGTGAAGAGAATTGCACAATTTATTTAAGAGGTTAGCTTATTGACAGAGAGTATATTGTATTAAAGCCAAGGCATGTACAAAACATTCTCAAAGAAAAGGGTAGATAAAATAAGAACACTGCCAACTTGAAAAACAGAAACGATATGTCCATTTGGAAGTGTAGTGAGAAGAGGTGGATGTAATTTGTGTACGCTAGTGAAAGAATTTTGATCATGACGCATATGATTACTAACACCAATGTCTATGATCCATGAATGACCAACAATTGTTGAACATTTGACACAAAGAGATGTAGAAATAGAATTTATGGATGTACAAGTTAAGGTACTTGCAAAGTTAGAAGAAGCCGCAGTTAGTCCTTTGTTTTGAACTTGCATGTTACTAATGAGAGTCAATATTTGATTGACCTGTTCTGGTGAGAAATTATGAGCTGATACGTATTATTGCCCTGTTGGTTGTTGAGATAAAGAAGATTGTGTAGAAGCATCATCAGAAAAATTGATTCCAACATCATCTTGAGGAGTTGGAACTCAGGCTGCTATTCATTTCCCTTTCTATTTATTTTGTAGTCTATATAGCATTGCTCAATCAAGTGGACAGGCTTCTTGCAATACCTACACACCACTTCCAATCATTCTTATCATATTTAGGATATCGGCCAAATGTTCCACGAGATATCATTATAGTCCCAACATGAAAAGCAACTGAATCTGATGCAAATGGAGTAATTGGACTAATGCCTTTCTGTTGTTCATCTTGCAAAAGTAACCCATAAGCTTCTGAGATAGATGGTAATGGTTTCATTATGAGAATACTTACTCGAATATCTTTATAATTGCTAGTAAGTCCCATCAAGAATCGAATCAATCTCTGATCCTCAACAAATTTGGTCCTCGTATCTGTAGAAGCATAAGTGCACGCAAGATAATGTTTAACGAATCTATCTCATCCAAAATTCTTTTGAGTTTGGTATAATAACCAACAACATCACTTGTACTCTGAACAATGCCACTTGGTACCTTATGTAATTGATAAAGAAGCGTCCCATTAGACTGTCCAAACTGATGTTCAAGTTCAAGTTATATGTCCCTAGTAGTAAAGAACATTATCCCCAATGTCCTTGGTTAAAACATTCAGAAGCTAAGTTGAAACCATATTGTTGTATCTTAACTAGTGTTTCAGTAATGGTGAAAAATCATCTGGCTTAGGTCAAGAGCCATCTATAAAATCGATCTTATTCTTAGCTAACAAAGCCTTCATCATAGCCTTTTTCCATGCACCATAACCAGAGTCATAAAAAATTTTAGAAACTAAAAGCATTCTAGGATGATCAGAGGCATGAAGAAATAAGGGATCATTTTGGTCAATGTGTATTGGAGTAGAAAGTAAGGAACCAATAGGAATATAAGCCATCAGTAAAAAAAATGTGTTTGAGGTAAACAAGAATACGATTCAAGAAGATGGAAGAATGGTTGTGTATTTCTAGTAAAGCGAACAACAAGAACAGAGTACAGAAACTTGAGAAAGATGAACAATACAAAAAAGAAAGATGAAATCAGCAAAAGCTACAATAAAAAAAATGCTTACAAGAAGTAAGGATATTGCTCTGATACCATATGAACAAGCATAACTCTGAGTGTATTGTGATGTATACGAAGGAAAAAGTTCTGAATTCGTTTATTACTCTGTTATGTACAAAAGAATACAATGATTGATTTTATATTACAAGCTTCTTTGAGCTTTATTTGAGAAACGTAAATCATAATAATCACAACAAACTTTCCTTCTGTTATAACAAATTATGCTAACATAACAAACTCTCTCCAAGAGGAGTCAAGTTGCTACTTTGTGATAACGAAGTCACAGATTCAAATTACGAAAATAATCTTTTTATAAAAATATAAGAGAAGGTTACATAAATTATAATCCTCTCCAAATTCTTATAAAACAGGGAGCCTTATGTAATGATTACGTTAACTTTTTAAAAGGAAGTCAAGTAGTTCTCGAATGAATTATTTTTGCTTTTGGTGTTTTTTTCACATATTATTTTTTACAAATCCAAGGAATGGTTTCATTGGCAATATCCTAAAATGTTTTATTTCTTAAGAAAAAAGAACCAATATTGAGGTTTAAAATAATGATTAGTTATATTATACAGTTTAATATTAACTTAATGACATGAGTAGTGAACAATTATAAAAGAATCCACAAAGCTAACGAATTCTGAATTTGAACGTTTTAGGGTGTTTAAATTTAATCTTAATATTTTCAAAATATTTAAAATAGACCTTAAGATAAAAAATTTAACGAAATTAAAATTTCATTAATTAAGTACTAGGTCATCATTAAAGCGAAATTATATATATATATATATATGCACGTTAATTTAATAGTAAAGGTCATAAATAAATTTAAAAATATATAAAACATCACGTCAATAATGACATAATAATTAACTAATATAAATTTAATGTTATTAAAAAATTTATTCATTAAAAATCTATTTTGAAAATTTTAAAACCTTAAAATTGAGATTATTATGATTTTGTATTATAATAAAAAATAGGAGTTGAACTTTTATACTTTGTCTTAATGTTAATAAATACCGGAGAATCAATGACGTAAGCCTATGACATTAAATGAATAATTAATTACTATTACAAGTTAATAATCATAAGTATTAAGGATCTAATTCCCACCACTTCTTCTACCAAAGTTTCTTTATTAAGGACCGATTAATTAATTAATTTACTGATTTCGTGATTAGAAGCTAATGAATTAATTAAGTGACAAAAATATAGAATCCACCATCCCAGAAAGCCGGTCAGTGGGCAGGGAAGGAGTCATTCTCAGTGTCTACCTTCTTTGATATTTGTATTAAAGCGATTTAATTATATTATACTATTTTGTTAGGAGAAAGATAATACTCAACTTAACTTTTTTTTTTTTACAGAGGAACTTAAAGTCGTTATCTTTTTAGATGTGCATTAGGTAAATATTGGGATTAACATAATAATCTGCAAATCACGCCAATTGGATACTCAGCTCTAAGCAATCCCTGTACGACATGTTCAATCAAAAGAGTGTAAGTAAAGGAATTCGAACATAAGACCTTTTGACATTATGATTCCCTATTCTACCAACTCGATCATTCTCTAAGAGGCCTAATTCTCACATATCTCATATTCAAATTATAAATTTTAAAATAATATATAAGAGAAGAAAACAAATTATTAACTCTGGCAATATTAATTAAAAGTTAAAACTCGCTTGAATTGGAGTCATTGAAATTACGATCGTAATAAAATAATTTGAATCCTTCAAAATTAATGAATTAAAATTAAATTAAATTAATTTTAAAAATTGATTATAAAAGATGAAATTAAATTAAATAAATTTAAATTTGAACCGATTGTACATAAAAATACATAGAAACTTCTAAGACGAAGTCTACAAGGGGCGACGAGATCAAAGGGAAGGGAATAATATATGAGAAAGTAATGTTAACATCTTTTGTTTTCTTCGCTAATCATTTCATACCGATCAAGATAAACATTGGATGATATGCAATGACCAACTAAGAACGGTTTGTCTTCTTGATCTTTTCTTTAATACGGAATGAGAGAATAGAATATCCATTTCAGTGGCTTAGGAGATTGGAGGAGGAGGTGACGAGGGCTGAGACGTAGATAATAGGGCTTTTGTTCAGATAGCAACCGACTGTGGTTTTTTTATGTTATGACATGACAGCTTGAAAGTGTCACTATCTTATTCTGTTTTATCATATTTCATTCACATTGGCATAATATTAGAACACAAAAAATGAAACAAAGGATCTGGTGCCTCAAGTAAATTACATCAACTCTGTGCTTACCATAATTGCAGTCTGACTCTCAACAATTCAAAACGATAACCTTGTAAAATTTATCTTAAATTGTTTCAGAAAAATTTAGGATGTAATTGATTAGTAGATATAAAAAAAAGAATAAATGTAGAATAAAAGATTGAGTTTAGTAAGGGATTAAAATTATAGAATTATTTTTTTAATTACTTATTTTTAAGTAATATCTCATTCTTTTCTTAATCTAGAAAAACGATTATCATTATTACGTAAGGATATGTTTGTTATAATTAATTAAAATATAATTATTAATTAATTAAAATATTGTAATTAATTAATTAGTTAAAATATAAGTAATTAAAATATAATTATTCATTAATTAAAATAATATAATTAATTAATTAATTACAATATAATTAATTAAAATATAATTATTCATTAATTAATTAGAATATAATTAACTAAAATATAATTCATTAATTAATTAAAATATTGTAAGTAATTAATTAATTACAATATAATTAATTAAAATATAATTAATTTTTATTTCTTAATATTTTTTACAAACCAACTACTGTCAATAGTAACGGTAATTATTCCTTCCTCTTAACTAATCATTATAATTATAATGATAATATCTATTCCCATTATTCATTATATTCATTCTTATTTTTATTACCATTCTTTATTAGATAGATATGCTTACCTCTATCTAATAAAGAATATTTCTAATTTGATTATCATGATTAATATTGCATAAAATATTTTTTATATCAACAAATTATTTACGAAATATAAATAATTTATGAAATATTAAGAATGAAAACCACTAAATTAATAGCTACTCAATCATGACAATTTAATTTATGAAGTATAGCCTCGCTGGTTGGTAATACATTGTAATCTGTTTCAACGGATTTGAGAACACTTGTTCTATATTTGGTATATAGTTGCATTTTAAGTACTTTATTGTAGAGTTTTGCTCGGACTTTCTTCATTGTCTTATAAAAGGATTATAAACCAAAACTACTACTTTAGTTACAAATCTTTTATTAGTTGTAAAGTAAAAACTCAGGAAGCTAGTAAATGTTTCCAACTGGGGAGTTGAGGGGCTTCCAGGTGTCGACACCAGAACACGATTCTTATTTTAATGCCATTAAAAGACAGCACAAGGTGGCCAGAGGGCGGGGGCCTGCAAGATCAGCAAGTTTGGTGGGTCGCCCTCCACTTTTCCAGGCAAAGAAATACATAGCCAAGAAGACATTTCACCGTCAGAACTGAAGGTGGTGATGCATATTTTCTTTCTAGTGGCCAGCAATTCTATTCAACATGAATGAGTTTTATTAGCTGTCAGCGAGTAACATCAGCCTACTAACCATCAAAGGACTCAAGCAAGTATAATAATTTTCCAAGTGCTTCTCCGGCAATCTCATCAAGTGTCATTATGTGAAGATTTGAGGGTAACTTAAGTTTTAGACGATTAGGTCCAGTGTTGAAAAATCCCCAAGAGTTCGTGTTTTATTGAGTGAAGTAAATAAGAATAGCAAAATGATGGATCTATAGCTGGAAATTCAAGTTACTTTTCATTGGAAGACGAAGAGCAAAGACTAAATCTTTGTATATTAACAGTTTAATAAAATGACAAAAAGGAACACAAAATTTTGGATAACTAACATAATTTGCACCTGGAATTCCCAATTGAACAACTGATTCTGTCCCAAATCAACAACGGCTACAAGAGCAATAGAGTTGGTTTAACGCAAGCACACAATATTGCTCCCCTTGCTTCAGCATTGACTACGTCAGGTTTGTTTGAATGCAGGGTTACACGTATAATTACATCTCGCACTGAAAACATAAAGTTCAATGAGATCAGGACAGCTCGAAAAGGAATCAGAATTGCAAATTATGCAGCGGGGCACAGTTTACAGCCATGCCCTGTTGCAACTCAAACAATAGAATGCCTAGTGATTCATTGCAATTCCAGGTAATTTAATATGGAGCACATGATAAATTAGGAAAGCATTGAGAATAATAATTTCAGGAAATTAAGAGATGGATTAACTATTTAACATTTCATCGATTCCTTACAAAGAAAAAAGTAAAACTTAAACAAGAATATACTTTGAAGTCCATTTTCAATAATGCAATCTGTGCAGAAGATTTTGTTCCATGAATTCATAGACACCGAAATACTAAGTGCTTACCATATGAAACTAGAGCTGCAAGTTGATCTTTTCAGACCATTTGAAAATATCAGAGTAAACCCGGTCTCCTCCCAAGTCCTCGCCTGTGGCTCCTGCTGCTACTCTTAATACATCTTCAATTAAGGCAAAATTTCCCATTATGTCAACATGCGCACCACTTTGGGTGCCTCGGCCCTCTAGAAGATTGGCTGGAGGTGCGTGATCATACTCCCGTAAGTACGTACGAATGCCTGAAGGATTAAATCTCGTTCTCCCCCGCCAACCTTTTGCACACATAAAACCTGCACTTAAAACTGGAACAGTCTCATCGCCATCAACAGAAAAAACGCCACCTTTCAAACATGAGCCCTCACTTTCACCCACTGCTGAGGTATCGATCTGAAAGGGAATGGAGCATAAAGGAGCAGGAGTTGACTTATAAACATATGCTCTTTCAGTAGGTATTCCAACTCCATACATAGAGTAGATCTCCATATCGGGAGCATGCGGTAATCTACAGAAGCAGTAACAACGATTACTTTCTAAATCAACACTGTACATGTCAAGTGTTTTTTAAACCAACAATCAACAGAACGGGTGTGTTCCTTATTACAATCAAAACTGAAACATTCTTGGATTAGCACCGAAAAAGATTTCCAAAAATCTACGAGTTGGAATTTACAAATGTCTTCTTGCTATATCTCACAAAGAAACGTCAAACAATCAGCTGTTAAAAGCTCCATCAATAAAATGAAACCTGAATTTGGATTATTGAACACATCAATGTCAGTAGAAGAGAAACAGATAGAGTAAATTTAACATGCTTCAGTAAATTTTAAGAACAAGAAGGAAACTGGATATACTCACTTTGTTTCTAAGGGGTTTGACCAATATTTAAAATGCTCATATTTTGGATCATCCAAATTGTCGGCAATCCCATATGAAAAATGACCACTTCCACGGGCCATAAGCTTTGGAGCAACAAAATGAAGTAAATCCAAAACTGATGCAGCCGTGTATACTTTGTGATCAGCAACAGCTTTGATACCAACAACACCCATTTCTTGGTACTCTGTCCAGATATCACAGTTGTTTGCAGGGTTAGAACCCTTAAAAACATCCTGCCAATAAACAAAACTTAGTAGTATAACAGGATATGCGACTCAATAAAATAAAAAACAGTTACATGTCATCGAATGAGCTCATCACCGAAAATACAAGTAAAAGAACTCCGAAAGAAAACCTTGAAATCAATTTTTTCAATTTTGGACGAGTGAAGTGCAGCCACATCTTTACCAAACGATAAAATTCTTCCATAATTCACACTATTTGTGAAACTTGAACTCCCTTTACCAGCTTGGCCATCAGCTCGGGTACTATTATTCTTCAGTTTCTTTCCACCACAACTGTAGTTTCCTTCAGGTGACCAATCGAGGCCACCCCAGATTGTTTCTCCTCCTTTTGGTATCATGGACATGGTTGAATCCCATGTTCGAGTCATCCGCATTAGATGCTGTAGAGTTTGAAGACCAAAAACATCCTTCTCCAAGAAACCTGCTGCGTACGCCCTGAAGGATGCTTAGCATGTATCAAGGTCTAAGGAGCAAGAGTAAACTGGAGAAAGCAAAAGTGAGAGTGCCCTTGAAAAAGCATCTCATTTTAGACAGGGCAGATTTAAACTTCGAAGAGGCCAACTGCAATCCAGCAATGGAATAACTAGCATCAAGATAATCTAAAATTTTTGGATGTACAAAAGAGGAACTTCCTTCAAACCCAAAAACAGGCAAATAGTGAGCCTTCCATTTCCCTCTGTTTTGAGCCGTGAAACTGAAGAGCAAATGCACTAAATACTGTGGAAGTCTTTAAGATGGAAAGACATATTTCCCTCACTAGACAACAGATTCAACAATATCTGATTTCATCCAGATAATACCTAAGACTGTCTACAGATCGACAAGTGCAACTGATGCAAAAGCAGGATAGAAAATTTCCAACAAAGTTAGATAGACCATGTTGGAATTAAAAAGATGAATTAAAATGTCAAAATTTGGCATATTAATATTTTAAAAAGTATTAATAAGATTGCAATATACCTATGTCTGTGTTAAATAGCAAATCCAAATTAGGTAACTAGTAAACAAGCAATCTGTAAATGTTTCTCTGGCCTGAAAACCAAAGCCATGAAAGAAAAGGAACGCTAACAATTCGAGATGAGGAGAAAAACCTGGCAACAGCTATATCCCTGGCTTCAACAGAGAAAATTCCCGATACAGCTTTTGGTACACCTAAAAAGGGTCCGCCAATATTCATTACTGCCTTTATATGCTTAGCACACCAGTCTGATCCACCACCTCCACCCACTGGTGCTGGTGCCTCAACCCACTTCATAAAATGCAGAAAGTACAGAACGCCCATGGAATGTGGAATAACAACTACCTTATTTCCACCATTGGTAGCAACCATGAGCTCAATATTGCTTTTTATTCTACTCAGAGATTGGTCCCTCACCTGATTGATTACATCAGGCAAAAATTGATGTGAAGGAGGAGGAGGAGAATAGGATACAGGCAATATTAGAGATTGTATTGAATATGATTCAGCACAAAATAAGAAAGCGACTACAAAAGAACGAATTTGCAATTAAAAAGCAGACCTCTGTGCTCTGAAATGACATTCTCCAGTCATATGCAGCCATATACATGGTTTTCTCCTCATAACCAATGCGAGCAAGATTTGCTATCAAAACTGCCCAGACAAAATAACCCGGGGCAAAATAATCAGCAGCTACAAGTCCAGATACAGGTCTGACCCTTATACCAGGAGGATCCATTCCGGTTTCATTGTCAAGTGACATGTGCTCAACCCAACATAAAGGTCTGTATGATAGAAATGAAAAAAAAAAAAAACTTGTTCTTTTAGGGTCTATTTGGCATTCTGACTTTATAATAAAGGTATTCCTTGTACCACCAACCAAATGTTATATCTTCTGCAATATCTCGTAATCAAGATGCAGACCTAGCCAACACCATGGAAACTCTATTCCTTTCATGTGGGAATTTTCAATTGCAATTTAATGTTGAAAAGCTTAAGTCTAAAGGTTCTTCCAGTGCTGGCAACTTAAGATATTATACAAAAAATGACTACAAAATATATACCCATAATAACGAAAAGCAAGAAAAGCACAAGGTTTGCAGTATTTGGCATCTCAAATTTCAACAGAACAGAATGTCTGAATCTCATGTCTACAGACTCAAATTCTAGTTGCGAGCCAATAGATTCTATACGTTCAAACTTGTCAAATCAAATAATTTCATATGTTGAAATTTGCAATGTTTGAGCATAGCACATTACAAGGAAACTAAACATTACTCTCACATCCTATCCAACTAGAGTAAAATTTGTCGCTCCCACTCCCAAAATTCCCAGTTCCTCGTATACTCAATAAGCATAAAGTGGCTAAGAAGAATAAGCTAACCTCATATGAGACACATATGTGCAAATGTGTAACAGAAGCCAAAAAAAAAAAAGCAGACGGACCCACTGAAAGCGGTATCTAGTTACTATCCTTAGCTTTGAGAAACTCGAGAGAACCGTCAACTGCATGGTTCTTATAGCCTTAGCACCTTAGTTAATGTCAGAAACACACTTTAATGAGAAAGCTATTTTACATTAAAAGCACCACAATTAATACAGATTACCTCTTATAAACTTCACCAAACGTGCCACCCCAAAGCCGCTTTCTAAATAGCCCCTCGGCGCACTGGTGACCTTCCCACAATTCAAGCCCACCGGTGACAATTCCAGGGACGAAGACCACAGGATGCTTCGCCGTGAGCCCTTCCTTCTTCAGTTTGACGCCAGGAGGATCTGGCATGGGTCCGGTGATGGCCTCTGTCACGTACTGAGGGATAGATGCGGGCATTGCATTGTAGAGAAAGAGCAAGAACCACCACATGGAGCATATAAAACCAATCAGCCAACAACAACTGTCGACACAACTCCATCTCTTAACCTTCTCTGCTTTCCCTCTTGTTGGCTTCTCTCCCTCGTCTTTGTATCCAGATTTCTGGGTCTTTGAGGTATCCAGAGGCGGCTGCGGCGGCTTCCTGCGCCGTAAAAACGACATGGTTCGCCCCTCCGGAGAAAAAATCAGCAGCAATCAATTCGAAACAATTATTAGCCTTTAAATAAATCGAATCATGAGCTGGAGCTGTGGCGGCAAGCTCGAAGCTTTTCGTGTCCTTAATTTGGACTACCTTTCCTTTTGTAGAAGCACCAAACGACGTTGGCGTTCGCCACCAGGAGATCGTGAAATCAGCCGGTGAGTGGCGACGTGTAAGCACCTGATTGGACAGCTGGGTTGGGCGCCGCTGGTCTTATTTTGGGAAGTGGTGGCGGAAGCTGGAACTTGGACAACGGTGAGTGGGCCCCATTATGTCCAGATGATGCACGTGGCTCGAAGACGAGAAATCTGAAGGCTGCTTGTGCAGGGTGATTAGGGTGGTCGAGAGGACCAGAGAATACAATGGAGCTTTAACTTAAGTAAGCGGAGTTGACAGTATTAGTTACGTAAGCGTGACAGTGACCGAGGATGAAGGTTGTCCGTTTTGTGGGTGTTTGAATTAGGTGGGTCCCCACTGCCCTTGGACTTGGGAGTTTTAGAGAGAAAGAGGCGGATGGGTCGAAGTCGAAACACTAAGCCGCGTGGGGCCCAATTGGTAAGATCTTTTGAATTTGTGTGGGACACTATCAGCTCAAATCCCAGATTCTTACCATGGTGCCACTTCCACGTGATAGATGCGTGACAGCGCGTGGACGGAGACGCCACCTATTAGTATTATAATATTTTTTTTTATTATTTTATGACTTTTTAAAAAATTTAAGCACTGATATGAGTTGTGGCCGAGGTTGGACTGGACATATGAGAACGAAATCGGTCGGCCCAATCTTAGTAGGAGTCGGATGTCTTGTCAGCAAAGTAGCAATAGACTCTTGTTATCCTCTGGCCCTATAAGGTTTCAACAAAATTTAAGTATATATTCTTCTGGTCGGTAATTAAGCACACATCCACCCATTGTTACCCCACTTAAAAAGTAAGAAACCCTAATTAGAAACACAATGCATATGGCTAATTAGATCTTAGGAGAGCTTTGTGTTGGGCCCACCTGTCCTATTCGTGGTTGTTGTTGGGCCTCTAAACTGAACCAACAAAGTGGGCCTAAGTGCAATAAATATGCCTATAACCACATTATCTTCTTCACTAATTACACATGTAATTGTAACTAAAATAGAATCCTAAGCGCCGAAACTGTGGCTTTGGAACCGGACCACTTCGATTCTACATAGCAACCGGTTAACTGTCGGTAACAGGTAAAGCGAAACCAAAAGGCGAGTTCACCGAAATCAACACTCTTACTCTGTTTACTCTCTTCTTATTCCCTTTATAGCTATCAAAACGCAACAAACCAAGAACATTCCCTTACCTCCCTCCTTCACTCCCAATCTCTTTAGCTGCTCCTTTTCGTCTTCCTTTTTTTTTTTAAATACGATCTCTGATCGGTTTCTCATTTCTGAATTCATTCGTTTTACTAATCACTTAGTTAGTCGGGACAGAGAATTCTGATATTAATTCTACATTCTTAACTCCTGTTATCTTCTCGTGACACAGTCTCGTTGTCTTTTCTTGAAATGCTGACTTGTATAGCTCGCTCCAAGCAACCCGGCGATGACTCGCTGAGTCAGCCGGAGGACTCGTCCATCGCCAACACTTCCTCTGTCAAGCATCAACAAGCCATGAAGTCTCTCACCTCCCAGGTTAATTCCGAGACCTAAAAACGTAATTGATTAAACCGCAATTTTGAATTTGATTTCTCATTTTCCTTCGTGTGTTTTCTTTTTGGCTTTTACAGCTTAAAGACATGGCACTGAAAGCCTCCGGGGCATACAGCCACTGCAACCCCTGTACGGCCCCGCGGAATCAAAGCAGGCTGAAGAATAGCAGCAGCAGCAGCAACAACAACTCGATGGAGTCGGACGTCGAGTCCGACCGTTTCCGGTGGTCGTTGAGGCGGACGGGGAGCTCGAGCTCGACGACGCCGAGAACTTGGGGGAAGGAGATGGAGGCCAGATTGAAGGGTATATCGAGCTCAAGCGGTGAGGGAACGCCGAGCTCGGTGAATGGAAGCGGGCGGCGACTGAACCCACCGGTGGTGTTCGTGGAAGAGAACGAGCCTAAAGAGTGGGTGGCTCAGGTGGAGCCCGGCGTTCTCATCACTTTCGTTTCACTTCCTCGTGGCGGGAATGATCTCAAACGGATACGCTTCAGGTACGAATGTTATACCCTTTTTGTTTTAAACGGTCGTGATTCTCTGAAAAAAAAGTATTATTCCGATCGGACGGTGAGCACGATTTTAGGGGTGCATTTGGGAGTTGATTAGGCATGTTGTTGATTGATTGGCTGCTAAGTTATTCTCTCATTTATTCTTTTGACCTTAAGGGAAGTGAAATCCTAAGTCGTGTTTGGACGCGTGCCGGATTAGCAAATCCTGTTATGGAACACATGAACAGTAGAACCAAACACTACCTTAGATTGCCTATGTTTTGATGTTCGAATGTGGAATGGTGTGCGGGACCCACAAAGAACAGGGAGAACCACGCCAAGTTTAAAAAAGCAAAATCTATCGGAGAAAAAGTCCAAAAGGGGATGTAATTGTGGCTGAGAGCAGTGAGTGTTTGGGGCCTACATTATGTGATTGTGTTGGGTCCCCTTTTCACTGAGACAATGTCTCTTTGTCGGGAGAGGAACTTTGCTTTGTTCTTACTTACCTAATTTATCCTCTGTTTTTTTTTTCATTTTTCTGCTGAAACAAGTTCTTTCACGCCTGTCTCTGACTGATTCGTCGTGGCCTTTTGTGACCTTACGCTTACCATTTCTTTGTCATTTTGTTTGCTCATCATCACCAAAACGTCACACATCAGAGAGCTATTGAGATTTACTCGTTCTTACAGGGGACAATGACAAGGAAATGAAGTGAGTTGCCTTGAAATTGGGTTTCAATGCTGACCCCACTGCCCCCTATCTCTGACTTGATTCCTTGGGGATGATTAAGTTCTCTTTGTTGACTTTTTATTGCCCAGAAAACAGTTTAGTATGAAGATCATCATCTTGTTGCTTGTGCTTTGAAGGTGGATCCTTCTCAATTGTTTTGACTGATTAGACACCTACTATAATAATAATGTTCCTACCTAGCATATCATAGCATGCTCCGCTTCTAAAGACTAAAGATGGTTAATGCTCTTAAAAGTAATGTTGCTGCTGCCCTTTTTGTCAAAAGAGGTTCTTAGCATTCAGATTAGTGGCTTCTCAAATAATTAATTAACACGACCCTTGGGAGGCTTGAAGCATTAGGCATGTGAACAAGTAATTATTAATACCATTAGCAAAAATGTAATATGCAGGGCTTAAGTTCATAATTTTGTGGGAATGTCTTGTTTCTTCATGTATTTTCACTTTTTGGTTGTAAACGCGTGTCTCTTACTAGAAGTGATAGTTTTGTAAAATTATTAAGGCCTGAATGGCAGTTTTTATTTTCTCTGATTGTAGTCGAGACATGTTTAACAAGTGGCAAGCTCAAAAGTGGTGGGCAGAGAACTATGACAGGGTAATGGAGCTTTATAATGTGCAGAGGTTGAATCGCCAAGCTTTTCCTCTTCCAACACCTCCGAGATCTGAAGACGAGGTAAACTCCTCCTTAATTATCCAACAAAGACTAGATCATGCACCCACTTAGATATGATGTTTGAAGAGTAACAATGTCTACCTGTTCAGACCTCGAAGATGGAATTTGCGGAAGACAGTCCAGTGACACCACCTCTTACCAGAGAAAGGTTACCTCGTAACTTGTACCGACCAACAGGGATGGGTCTGGGCTATTCATCCTCGGATTCACTTGACCACCACTCGATGCAAGTCCGCAATTATTGTGACTCGGGTCAAACATCAACGCCAAAACTGTCCAGCATCAGTGGCGCCAAGACAGAAACATCCTCAATGGATGCTTCTATCAGAAGTAGCTCGTCGAGAGACGCAGATCGTTCCGGAGAGCTTTCCTTTAGCAATGCTAGTGATATGGAGACTGAATGGGTTGAACAGGATGAACCGGGAGTTTACATTACTATCAGAGCCTTACCTGGTGGCAAAAGGGAGCTAAGACGTGTCAGATTCAGGTAACATTCCTCTGGCAACTCTACGCCAGAATGATTTAACACCTTTTTTCTGCACTGGGATGAATTTGGAGGAGAGAGCCATATAAAGAGCCAATTGTTCTGTTTTTTGGTTGGAACAGTATACACTTGATCTTCATATTCTCATTGTGTGTGCATTGTGTTGCAGCCGAGAGCGATTTGGGGAGATGCATGCCAGACTCTGGTGGGAGGAGAACCGAGCCAGGATACACGAGCAATACTTGTAATATTAAAGCAAAGCAAACACAGTATCAGCTTGTGTCTCTTAAATTTGTGGGGTTGTGTTCTTCTTCTTCTTCTTCTTCTTCTTCTTCTCTCTTCCTCTCTTCATTGCCATATCCCTTCAGTAGATATCTGAGTAGGTGCCATTGGCACAGCTTGATTTTGAGAAAGACGCATACGCGATCCCTTAAGCTGTTACATGCTTGTGAAGTTTCCCGGCTTCATAATTGCAAACTACTAGAGGATGGAGATCGTGAACATAACCTATATATAATATATATAAGAATGGGTGGGTGGATTATGGATAAAAGAGCAAGGTCTCGTTGTGTATTTTACAGTAATGTGGGTGGTCTGGCACAACATGGATGTTAATGAAAGATTTTATTTTCATGATTATTGCTCTTATTCTTAAGATTCACCATTCTTTTGGTAGCAAAGCATGAGCAGATTTCTTCCCTTAGCCATGAAGTAATGAAAATGAGAACTATTGATTTAAAATAAATAAAAGATAGAAATAATTTTTAAATTATTTTTATTATTTACATTACTTAAAGTTATAGTTAAATAAAGTGGTTTTTAATATAGAAACATATTTTTCAGTAATTTAAAATTATAAATTACTTAAAAATGAACACGGACCTAAGGCTCTTCTCTGTAGTACTGCTTGAAAACCCAGGACTGTCATGGAACAAAATATGGGCCAACAATCTCTATCTGTGCTTGTGAAGCATATTCCTTACGACCCAATGTTTGTAGTGTGCAGAAAGAATAGATAGCGTTACAAATCCCACGTGGACAAGGGTAAAAGTTAGAGATGTCAACGGGCTGCCGGGCCATGATGGCCTGTGGCCCAATGGGTTGAATGGTCAACCCACGGTTAGCCCACCTCGCCTGTTATTATTTTTTAAAACAAAATTTCAAAACGACGTCGTTTTAAAAGTAACGGTCAAACTACAGGCTAAACCGGACCAACCAATAATCTACTTATGATTTAGTCTATTCAGATCAAAATACAGGCGCGCCAAGCTAATTTTAACACCTCAAATTCAAGGTTGATATCTTGTATCTAACTTAAAACTTGTAAACTAAACATTCTCTTGTAAAATTTAGATATGTTCTTATATTAACTTATTTGATTTAGTTGTTTTCTTATTTGTGAATTTATTTAGATATTTTATTTTTTACTCTTATATTTAACCTTCCTCTATATCCATCATAATATTGATTTTATTATTTGTGTATATATTTATATTTTTACACATATTTATTTGTATTTATTATTAGTATTATTTCTTTTGTCTTTTTTAATTTTTATTAATTTGTTATTTTAATGTGTATATATTTATATATTTTTATGTGAATCTAAGCGTCTACTTTTTCACCTTCTTAAACTCCTCAATCAATCGAATTTTTATCGAATTGTTGTTGTTATTATTCTTGTAAAAAGCTTGAATGATATGGAGAAGAAATGGAATACTTACCTTTATGTGACGGTTTAAATACATACAAGTGTTTGAGCAACCCAATTGAGTTCAGATCCTCTGATTAGTTTTACCATGTCTAAATGTCTAAAACTACGTCTTTTTAACCATTAGGCACAAGTTTAAAGATTGTCATTTTGGGCATTGAACATGATTCGACAATTTAAAATTAGCCAAAAGATCTCTACTCAGACCAAACATATTAAAATCTTTATATAAAAGAAAACTTACATGCAAAAAAAATAAGTGACTTTCTCTTTATTATATTTTTAATAAGTTACTCTCTCTTTATTATTCTGCTTTTCGTTATATACAAATTTATATTTAATTTTAATGTTTTTCAATTAAAATAATTGCCCCGTGATTCTATCGGTATTTTTAATATTCTAAAAAACTTAAAACTTACTTGGTTTAACTATAATTTTTGTTTTCTAATTTTATTTTAAATTCAATAAAATAGTTATTTAATCGAATTTTTAATTTTTATATTATAATTTTCACAATTGATATAATCCACTTTTTTGTTATGTTTTTCATAATCTAATTTATCATTAACTTAATTCGTACTATTAAATTATATTAATTACTATTAAGAATTATAACTAACATAATTGAATTGTTCTAATTTTTGCAATTAAATTGAATCCTTTTTAAAAATATTTACAATTTTTTAAATATCAAATATCTATTTATAAATAATGACAAATAAAATTATAAGTAAAACCAAGCATCCCTTAGTAATTAAGTAAATCTATGCACAATAATCAGGAGTAAGAGTAAAGCTAATATTCTTAAGAAATTTC
>JANZXR010000008.1:2170584-2182670 GCA_027575705.1 Erythroxylum echinodendron | reverse complement strand
ACAATAATCAGGAGTAAGAGTAAAGCTAAGATTCTTAAGAAATTTCTGTTTTTAATTAAGAGAAAAAGATCTACATAATATAAGAAGGAATGTTGGTATGATTATTTAGCATAATTCAAACTTATGTAAGAGATTGAAATAATATTATTTAATTAATTAGTTTATAAAAATAATTTATTTAATTATTACAATAATAAATAATTTTTAAAAAATAGAAATAAAAATAAAATTTTATAACAAAAAATAATCATTAAACCAAACATTCCTTAGTAGAATAATGATGAGGAGTAAGAGCAAAGTTTAAATATCAAAATTTTTGTTCTATTTGTTCTGTTATAGCTCTGTTTTATTAGATCTTATCTATACATTTATATAGAGTATATATAAATATAAATATATGAATAAAATTTAATAAAACATGATAAGAATATCGTAGCCTCTTCTAATCCACAATGTTGATAGTCTTAGGAAGTTTCGTTCTCTTACCGACATTTAAGATCCTGGAATGGTGGAATTATTATTTAGCATAATTCAAAATTATTAAAAAGTATGGGTTCAATTGAAGTCATTGCCACACTGGAAAATACACTCTCCAAAGAGTCCGATACACTTCCAATACTTTTTTAAAACGGTTTCCTTTTTGTTCACACACAGGCGTATGCACTATGCACAACTCCATCTGCTTCCGTGTCATTATCTTTGCTTCTTTTCTCTTACAGTCCTGTCCATTTTCCAAATCTAAAGCGCGTTCTCTTCTGTTCTTGTCGTCGTGTTTGCGTTGTCTTCCTCTTACCTCAGCACTCGTGTTCCCTCTCCATATATATATATAATCCCATTCCCAAAAGCTTGCCGTACACGAGCATTTTATTATAGAAAAACCAACGTTAAGCAGATCATAAGTTGCTACTGTCATCTTTCTCTCTTCCTTCACATGACTACACTCTGTTTCCCCGTTCTATTAATGGGTCTTTGCAGCTTTTGACATTCTCTTGGCAGACACGAGGGCTTTTAACTATACTCACCCTGTCCTTGCACTTCCTCCGTTTCCATCTTTATAAGCTTGGTTTGTAAGTCTCAAGTTTGTGTGCATAAACATGAATAGGAGGGAGAGATCTCCGAGAGAACATGAATTCACTCAGAGGAGAAGAACCCCGTCATTCTCTTCTTCTCTTCTCGACGCTATTTACCGTTCTATTGACGAATCAAACGGTGGAGAACAAGCGTTTGGTGGGCAGTTCAGGGAAAGAGCCTCGGTCCAGAAACAGAGCAAATCTGTTTCGGTCAGCCGGCGTGATTCTTGCTTTGAAGAGGAAAACGATTTTTCAAATTTTCGACGAGGTATGGTGCTTGATAGTTGGATGGAGAAGCGTAGCACTCGTAGCTATACTCACTACAATTCAGCTTCGAGTTCTTCGGATTCCAGCTATGGAGGAGGTGTGTTCTCTTCTTCAGAAACTGACTCGAGTTCCAAAGGAACTTCAAGAAGAATTCCCAGTTTCACCCCGAAAAGAACCAATCTTTTAGAGAACCAACGACAATCCAAGTGTGAAGGAGGGTTTACAAAGACGAAACTTAAAGCCTTGAAAATCTATGGCGAGTTGAAGAAAGTAAAGCAGCCAATTTCACCTGGTGGTCGCATTGCTAGCTTCCTGAACTCTTTGTTCAGTTCCAGCAGTGCAAAGAAAGTGAAAACGTGTTCCATTGGTGCCATGGAAGACGTCAGATTCGAACGTAAGTCCAAGTCTGCATGTTCCTCTGTTACATCTGTCTCAAGGTCTTGTTTAAACAAAACTCCTCCTCCAAGAGCAAAGTCGGGTCCTAACGCTACAAAACGGTCAGTTAGATTCTATCCTGTGAGTGTGATTGTTGATGAGGACTCTAGGCCCTGTGGTCAGAAATGTATTTACGAAGATGATCCTGGTTTGATGCCAATGCCACAAAAAATTGTTAAAAGTTGTTCAGTAAAGGAAGATGTAGCCAAAGGGTCAGATCATCTGAGAAGTCACAAGAACAAGAATGCCAGGAAATTGGATTTCAAGGGTTATATTGTGAAAGAAGAAGAAGAAGAAGATGATGATGCAGAGAGTTGTTCAAGTTCTGATCTTTTTGAGCTTGATCATCTTATCGGAATTGGAAAATACACGGAGGAGCTCCCAGTCTTCGAAACTACCAGTCTGAAAACAAATCAAGCCATTGCTAATGGCTTCATTCTGTAGTTTCATTTTGGCTGTAACAGATCAAGGTTATCATCCTAATTACTGGCTTTTGGGGATTTGTTTAGTGAATAAGCGTTCAGTTATGTTAGTGTAACAGACCATTCCTGCCTATAATTAAAAGCTTTTCTGTTCATAATCTTAATGAACATACTAATTGTTGGAACAGAGTATTCACATTATCGTACCATTAAAGCAAATACATAAAGGTGAATAAAAAAAAAAAAAAGCAAACTGACAGAGATCTTCTTCTTCCCATAAGAAGTGATGTTCTCACTTTTCACTGCCTTCGCACATGGCCTCAACTTGGCAAAACCAAATTAGTCTCTCCATAAAGTCATAAACTTTGAAATATGCATTATTTCTTTTCTCTCCAATTGTTAGTAATTAGTTATCAAGTCACTGTCTCTTTCGTTCTTCGTGCTTCTTGTCCTGCTAATGATTTTTCTTCTCTCCTCTTCACCTTTCTCTTTAAGTAATTCTAATATTCAGACACTAACTTGTGTTTCAGATTAGAAAAATGTCAACAAGCAGAAGGAGAATGGCAATCTATCAGTGATCTCGATGTCTGAGAAACCAGAGATATGAAAGTGGTTGAATAATTGGAGAGGACAAGTAGGGTCACACATAAGGAATCTCACAAGTCAAAATATGGCAGGATTAAACATGATAACTAGCAGACATCCAAACTAACTTTTTTCACCAAAAGCAGTAAACAAAAAGCTTTCTCATCAGCTACTACTAAGCCACTATATGCATATATTCCTCGGGGAGGATATGGATACACCAGTGCAGTGAGTGACTGAGAGTGGCCTCCATCGTTGACTTAGAGACTCATCTCTTAATTGCTCCCACTCCCTCCAAAAGAAGAGAAGCATCTTTCAAAGAAAACACAGCCAAGATGACTAGTGAGGGGTTGTTGGAACCAAAAGTAAGGAATTTGCAAGTTTATCCACTGGATTTTCACATCTTACTCAAAGATTTGAACTTGACAATGATGGAGTTTCAAATATTAGTTAGGGCAATGATGAGAGAGCCTTACCATAAAATTATATTTATAAAATTTTTACTTTCTTTCCAAACAAAAAGGCTAGACCCAATCTTTTGGGAACGAGACATACAGATCCCAGTTGGATTACTGGAAATTTTACGAGTTTAGAAGCAAACAAAATCCCACTACGAACAGGAACAATGCCAGTGTGCAGATGGTTCGCCTGTTTCTCACCAACCAAACACATGCTTGTGGCCTATACCATACTGATAGATGTATAAATTTGCACCAAAGGGCATGTGATGGTGCAACTTCATTAATGATCATGAACCACTGACCAGCTCCAATAATAATCCCTCCATATTTGTCTTAAATACAAATGTTCAAGTTTGGTCACTTCAGTTGTCAATCTCTGGCTACAGTGTGCACACTCTGTACTCGTGCACTTGTCTTGTGTAGGGCTAACTTTTAGTTCAGATCACAGGTGAGAATAAAGCTGTCCCTTCCCTTTCCTTTCCCTTGGCCACGTACCATTATACCCTATCCCTCTTTGCTTTTATTCAATATATGCCAGAATCATACTCGCATGACAGTAAACTAAAGATCAATACCAGCAGAAAGCTCAACTTGTAAAACAGAGAGTCATTACCAATAATCCACACACGACACCTTAATAATAAGCAAGCTTGAGGGTTAAGTTGATAATGGCAACTCACTTTGTTTTGTAACCAAGAGTAAATGGAGGTGAAGGAAAGAGTGTAATTATTGTGGAGTATATTAAACACAAAGTAAATGATTAACTTTTGAAAAATGGAAATGATGTTGGTTTGAGATTGATTAGTTATATGTTATCAAGTACAAATTGAAGTAATCGAGTCGAGAGGAATAATTAGGGAAGATGAAGGAATGATTAGTTTAACGAGGTGAAGTAATTACACATGAACGGTTCGACCATCTAATCAATATTCGTATTGTAAAAGAAGAAGATAAAGGGCAGGAAAGAGGAAAAGAAACACCAGTAGTTCATAGTACCGTTAAATAAAAGGAAGGTGGGCCTAGCACGTGGTATGGGGTCCTCCTCCAGCTGGCAAACTGGTAGAGGAAGGAAGTTTTGTTGTAGGATAAAATTATATTTTTTATTTTTAAAAACTATATTTTAATAATAATTGGTAATTTACTTAAGAGTTTAATTAAACTAATTATTAATTTCAAATTAAGACTGTGTTTTGATCTACGGTTGTGATAGAGACAAGTATTTATTCACTGCAGTTTTCAAACACAACCACATGTTTAGATTTGCGGGCGAACAACCGAAAGTTGAAGGAAAGTGTCGTGTCACTACAGAAATCGATAAGTAGAAAGAGGGTTGCAATAAAAAAGTACTTTTGCGGTAGAAATTTCATTTTTCACTAATAACTTTCTGATAATTATTATTTTCCATTATACTCTCAATTAATAAAACACAAGTCCAACTTATTTTATTATTTATAATTTTATTTATATTTTTCTTATTTTAATTTAATGTTTTATTATTTATAATTTTAAATTTATATAATTAATAATATATTTTTTAATTATTTATATAATAATTAATAATTTATTAAATTAATAAGTTGTTTGTCATTTTATCTTATTTCAGCAACTGTATCTGTAATTGTACTTACCAAATACTAATTTTTATATTTTAATAATTATTAAAATAATAATCTCAAATACATAAGTACTTATTAAGAATAAATATTTATCATTTCAATAAGTTAATTTTAGTAAATTTTCAACTTCCACCACCTTCCTAAACGAAACCAAATTCGGATCCGATGATGTTTTTATAGTTTATTACGAAGCTTTAAGTAAAACCTTTTTTTTTTCCTTTTGCCTCTTGATGCCACAAAGAGCGCGTGCATTTACTGCACTAATACAAAACAGGACAGAACCGCACGTGACCACCTGCCAACGTGGATGATCACTTTCAAGACACACAAGATGAAAAGGCTGTGACACTGGCCCACGTGCACTCGTGCGTCTCTTTTCTTTGAAGAAAAGTGAACTTCAGACATCTTTTCGGTCGCGTGGGTAAGTCTCGTCCTGGTCCTGCATTTCCTAATCAACCTTGGAGATCTTGCTTTTTCTTCCCTGCCGAGTGAAAAAGGACACGCTCTCTTTATCTGTTTTTCAAAGGCATCTCCAATTATTATATTGTTTCAGAAATTCCTCTTTTTTATTACGAGACAATTATTTTGTACGAAATTAACTTTTACTTAAATTATTTAGCTAATTAATAATTTAATACCAATAAATAAATAGAATTTAACTAATTAATAATAAATACTAACATATTAAAACATTAATTTATTAAATATTTAAAAATTCACTTCTACTTTAAACTTATTAAATAATAATAAGGTCACATATTCAATTCTCGAAAACAACTTCACTCTAAAAATACAAAAAAAAGATTGCATATATTATAAGCCTCTTCGGACTCGAATAAAGCGAAGAATTTTGTATATCGGTTACGTTAACTTTGACTTAAAAGATTTGTTCCAATTAAATTCAATATTAGAATGATACTATTTTATTTAAATTAATTTCTATTTTAAAACTTAAATTTAATATAAAATTTGATCACCCTGGGCTCGCCTCAGCTTGGACTGGACGGCTTAACTGGACGGGCTTGTCCACAAAATCTGTGAACGTAAAAGTCCATCTTGTTGGCGTTGACCCAGACACAAACCTCTGAGAGAAGTTACAACAAAACGGGGCCCACCATATGGCGTGTGCCAAGTGGAAAAAGTGGAATTATCTTCCGCTTTGATTATTCGTCCCACATTCGTTAGCACTACCGCGTAAAAAACGAATAAAATAAATTAATAAAACTGGACACAAAACACAAAAGATCAAAAGCCTCCAACCCAACCTAACTATAACTACTCCAAGAAAGATCCGACCAATTTAGTTTCTACTTCCGATTTAGTGCGCTCCGAATTCATCCGCAACTTCAAGTTTTCCTACATCGACATGAGTTTCCTCTTCGGCAGGAGAAAAACTCCCGCAGGTTCGATTCTTTTCTCTTTTGTTGATTGGTTTCTTTTCTATTAATACCCATCTTTTGGTTTGCGGTTTTATTTTATTTTATTTTAATTGTTTAATTAAATCCTTGGGAGTTCCTTCTTATTTGTATCATCGAGTGATCGATCGTAGCTGTGTGGAATATGATTACGATGAATGAACTGAAATTTTGATTCAATCGAATTGCTTGAAGCAGTGATCATCTGTTAATTTTATTTTTAAAAATTGGGATATGGTACAGTTAGCTTTTTTGGGGTTTGTTGAATTACTGGAAATTCTTGAATTGAATCTTCGTTGTTGCTCTGGAGATGATCTAAATCACAGAGCTCTGTTGAAATCGTCAATTTTCAATCTTTGAAATGAGCCACTGGGTGTTTCTATACGAATCCGTTACATATCTGATCTTAAGACGTACTGACGCATTAGTGTTTGCCTGTTTATTGTACTTTCCGTTGTTTGCTATGGTATTCAGATATGTTTATGGGCTTTAAAGTTGTGTTATTTAACTGTATGACATGAATATTAATATACTCGTAATTGGTTTCTTGTAGCTAATGCTTAGGTATGGTGTTGTATCTCGACATATATAATGTATGATTGAAATTGTGACATATTTAGGCACATTCTCATTCAATTTTACTGCAAACATATTGTTACCCATTGATTTTTTGTTTTCAGAGCTTTTGCGGGAGAATAAGAGGATGCTGGACAAATCTATCAGAGAGATAGAGAGGGAGAGGCAAGGTCTACAAACACAAGAAAAGAAACTAATACAAGAGATAAAGAAAAGCGCCAAGCAAGGACAGATGGTGAGCTACTATTTCTTTTGTAATTGATCTTCTGTTTTATTATTTTCATTTTTGCAAATAGCTTGTATTAGATTGCTTCAAGAAATCTTATCTGCATCCTGTTGACTTGTTGATACTGATTATGGTACTTTTGCGTTTTTATTGTAGATATGTAGGTGCCTGTGTACAGATTTATATGGATAAAGTCTGGTTAAAAATTTGTACTTTTAACTGTGACTTAAAAAAGTATTATTCATTTTAACATACTTATAGGAGGACTCACTGTTTGACAAAAATATTGTGTTTGAAATAGATGTTTATTAGCTCATGTGTATTAGGTTGTTCATTGGGCAGCCAATTTGAATGATTAGGATTGATTTTTCTTATAAGACAGTAGGAGTTTATATTTGAAAGTGATGTGGCGAGGATATACTAATTGTAGCATAAAATTTGTCGAGTCTCACTCAATTAGAAGTGAGTGCAGCTTGCCATTTATGTCATGTATATGGTCTTTTGGCAAAATAGTGGAGTGGGACTTGGTCAAAGTTATATACTTTATCCTATGTTTACTTGAGTTTTGGAAACATCTCAGAAAGCATCAAAGAATACTTTGTGGATATTAATTAGAATGACCTTTTCTTTTTGTTGCAGGGGGCTGTGAAAATAATGGCAAAAGATCTCATTAGGACAAGACATCAGATTGAAAAATTCTACAAGTTGAAATCACAGCTTCAGGGTGTATCTCTTAGAATTCAGGTACACTTTAGTTGATACTGCTCCCTTAATGTATAAATTAATTTCTAAGAAGATTGAATATTTCTTTCATGGAGTTCAATATTTTCTTATTATTGCTAGCTGTTTTAGAATATTCTCTTAGCAGCATTTGCAGAGAATGCTAGTATTTCACCCCCATATATGCAAGTTAGACTTTGATTTTCTTTTGGCTGGCGTGCTCTATGTGTTGTATGTTTTGGTTAGTAACAATGTCATCACTCAGAAAGGGAATACCTGGCCAGAAAGTAAATGAGATACTGCTAGGCCATAACCATCGCTGGAAGTTATATGTTTTTCATCCAGATGAGTTGTGGATGAAATATTTTGCGGTTGAATCAGTTAAAACTCTATATATTGGTATTTTCTGAATAAGCATACATGGAATCATACACTGACAAAGATGAGATATAAATTTGTGCTTATTGAAGTTCATCCTTGTGGGCTGTTTTCTTATTTTCTTATTGTCTGCACTTCAGAGTTCAGTTGACTTGATGGATTCATTAGTTGTATCATTGAGATATGCAATTATGTTAACAAGATTGAAGTATAAATGTAATACAGACATTGAAATCGACGCAAGCAATGGGAGAGGCAATGAAAGGTGTAACAAAGGCAATGGGCCAGATGAATAGGCAGATGAACTTGCCTTCACTGCAGAAGATTATGCAAGAATTTGAGAGGCAGAATGAGAAGATGGAAATGGTGACTGAGGTGATGGGAGATGCCATTGATGATGCTTTGGAAGGGGATGAGGAAGAAGAAGAAACAGAAGACTTGGTCAGCCAAGTGCTTGATGAGATCGGCATTGACATAAATCAAGAGGTACTACTGTCATCTTGTTTTTCCCTTTTCGTTTCGGATTTGGTATATGAATGACTCATTACTTGTCGAAAATTCGGATCATTTATTGACAATGACTAAATTTTTGATCTTCTGCAGCTTGTAAATGCACCATCATCAGCCGTTTCTGCACCAGCTGCCAAAGGTAAAGTTGCTCAAGTAGAGACAACAGGAGGTGAAGACACCGGAATAGATAGTGATTTACAGGCAAGGTTAGACAATTTGAGAAAGATGTAATCTTGATCTTGTTCTTATTCTTGCTGTATAATGTTGACATCTGGGTTATCTGGGAAGAATAGAACGTTAATTGGGCCATGTAATATTTGTGAGAATTGTGCCAGTAATGAATGTTGAGAAATTTGGAGAAAATGATTGATTATTTAAATATTTCTTTTTCGTCAAATTTTCACATGAAGACTTCCTGGGGACACCAGGTGGACTTGCATTCATGCTTACAAGTTATCCGCATAGCTGCGTCTTGTAGAAATGCAGATGATTGTTTTTATACAGACTTGTTATTTTGTGAAATGTTAAAATATAAATTATATTTTTAATGCTTAAATAAATCTTATAACTTTAAATTGTTTAACTGTGACGTCATAAAAGTTAAGCTGATGTCATAATTACTAAAAATTAACAAATAAAACAAAATTTGTCAAAATTCAAGGATATTACAACCTAATTTTACAAATAAGTGTACCTTAAATTATAAATATGAGGAGGTGTTCACTTAGATATGTTTGATATGTTAAAAAACGTTTAAGGTGTCTCCTTTTTCTATTTTAAGATATAATTATATGTATTAGATTTTCTGTCTCCTTTTTCTATTTTAAGATATAATTATATGTATTAGATTTTTTGTTTCAATTATGGTGTTCTAATTATATTTCATTAAATCTCATCTACATATTTACGTAGATTTTATATAAATATGTAAATGAGATTTAATGAAATATGTTAAATAGAGTAATCCGTGAATATGTGGGATTTAATAAAATATAATTAAAACTGGGAGTTATATGACCCCAAAATTACGGTTTGTAGGTTTGGTTTTCTGCTGGAAGAAGAGTTCCGCATATTAGGAATCACAATTTGATTTGTTGTTAAAGACTTTTTTATTGTGAATTTCAAAAAAAAAAAAAAAGAAAGAGAATATCGTATCCTCCATATAAACAATCATTGTTATAATTAACTTTAAACTCCGGTCTGGCGCTGGAACATCTTGACGGAGACAGGCAAAGGTATCCAAATTTGTTATGTCGTCAATGAACAAATCAATCAGGAAAGAGAGAGAGAACAGAAGTAAAATCTCAAACAGGGATGTCATATTCCATGACCAGCAGTTCCCGAGAAGTCACCGGCGACGAATTTGCCACCGGTTCCTGGTGGCGCTGCATAGGAGGAGCAACACGTGCACGACAAATCGGACAATCTGAGTGAGAGTAGAGCCACATATCTATGCAAGGAGCGTGAAACGAGTGCTTACACGTCGGCAATTCTCTCACCTCCTCTCCATCTTCAAACACGGACAAGCAAACTGCACATTCTTGGTACCCACCTTGACCTTGTTCACTGGAGCTTTCCTTCTTGTACCTGAAACTAGACAACAATCTCCTACTTGGGTACTCGAAACTCTGGACGTCCGTGGCTGTAGCAAACAGGTTTCGTGGTTGACCTGGTTGTCGCAAACACCATCTAATGAAAATAAGGTTGTACGCTAAAAGCAAAACAGCTGCTGATCCGACAATCACAAGGCCATAATACAACATGGTCATGTCTGTGCCGTTTGAAAAATGTTGAGGAGGCGGTGCCGGTGGCCGGTTGAAAGAATTTGGAGCATCCCCCATGTTCACAAGCAGCGTCAGTATCCTGAAGTTGGTGAAAGAATTGTGAGGGAATAAGCGACTATAAACGTGCTGTAGGTAAAGCTTATCATCTACAGGTTTTGGCGCTGCATTATTAGAATAATAACACATTAGTGATTAATCTAAAAGGCTGCGGTTGTTACGTAGTGTTATAAAATGTACGGTTAATTGATTTCCTGTGGGCTATAAGATAATTAAGAACAAAGCACTGTACAAGGACGGGGGTCTTAGAAAGCTGGTTGATGGAGACCTTTACAAATCTTTAATCTTCTGAATGGAAAGGTTATTAAAGAACTTGTTTCACCAGCCATTAGAGGCAAAGATTTAAAATGTGAAGAAGACAAAACGAGAAATAAATGATTAACAGCTTCTTGATCCAAATTAACAAGAACAATCTAAATCTTCATTTTGGATTTTTGGGATTGGTAAAAAAGTCTGTCCATCTTTGAATATGGAATCTTACAACATGTCCCCTTCATTCTATAAGCATAAATCAGTCGTGACCATAGTATGATTGGCATCAATAACTTAATGTCTGTCTCCAACCATAACATTCTTTTATGTTCTTCTATTGTTCTTGAAAGAAAACTTTATTAATTAGACCAATCAATGGCAAAACGTGATGATGCACGACAAAAACAAAAAGCAGTTTGTATATAAAAGTAAAAACAAAATTACAAGAATACAACTATATATTATCTATGTTATTATATTTTAATTATAATTTATAACATTATTATAAGAATATCCTCAAAATTTCTGATATTAAAAAGTTTATATACATTTAAATCAAAATTTTAAATCATTAATCATTAAAAAATAAAAGAAACTTAAATTTTTAATTCATTGTCGTCCTTAAGAGTTTAATATAAAGTTTTAAATTTTAAATATATTTAAATATATCTAATATTATATTATAATAATAACTTTATTATAAGAATATCCTTAAAAATCTATCTAACTCAAACCTAAATTCTATATCTAACTCAAACTTGAATTCTTTGAGAGTCTTATCCCCAATCAAACTTGAATTCTTTAGACTTCATTCTACAAATAGATGCTTGTAAACGTATCCTTCCATTGAATTTCGTACTTTTGTATTTGAAATGATAAATATTTCAATGGAAGACGACGGTAGTGAATCACTTCCTGTAGATATGCTTTACGAGATTTTGTCACGTTGTTCTTTACAAGCCATAAGAGCATGCCGACTTCTGTCTAAAGAATGCAATGGCATGACCTACGAAACACCTTTCATGAATCTGCTACTCCAAAGAACTGGTGCTGTGTCTGGTTTTTTTGTACAAACCATCTCCTCCAATTCTTGTTATTCCACATTCGTGTCTCGCCATACATCTAATCAAAACCCAGCTCTTGATTTCCTACCTGTTTACACAAAGATTGCAGCTTCAGGAGGATATGGACTCTTGCTCGGGATCAACGATAAGTATGACCATAAGATACCCGAATATTACGTATGCAAACCTTGCACTAAACAATGGCAGAGGATTCCAAATCCCAAGACAAGGTTTTTCACCAAGAATAT
>JANZXR010000008.1:2144753-2167579 GCA_027575705.1 Erythroxylum echinodendron | reverse complement strand
TCTATAATGCTGATACCACATTATTGGAAGGTTTTTATAAGATGATGTTTTACAATATCAAGGATGGTAAGATTGATCGTGTGTCCGTGAATAGAATCCTTGGACAAGTAGAGATTTTCCCTTTTCTATCAGATTTTGAGGTTGTTGATTTGGACACCAGAAAAGAGTCGGGGCAAGCAAAATCTCATATCCAAGGGACAGGAACCAAGACCAAGAGTCCTCCCAGTAAGAAATTAGATACCTCTGTGGTTAGCTGCTAAAAGGATTGTCACTCTTGATCCAGTGTTATGCATTCTATACGAACTTGTAGTTTTAAGTATTTGTCACTAAGAACAATGTCTCGATCTTCTTGTAACTCTTAAGAGAGTTCAAATTTGGATTTTAGCTTAGATTCGTCAGCCAACCCTTTGCCAACTTTACACAGCTTCTAACTCTAAAATTAATGTGCACTGTTAAGGATTATCTAACATTTTTGGTTACAAACTTACGATATAATATGATGTTTTATTGTCCCACATGAGTATGTAATAATGATCACCGGTGTTTCAATCAGCGACAAGTCTCCATTTGCTGAATGTAGAGAGTGGTGACTGGTTACTCCTTCTGGAACTTCCCCCCGTCTTTTGTACACTTTGATATACATCACTGCCAAAGCATGTTACTATAAACTATGTTTTCTTTTCCGTCGGTTTGAGTTAGCTTAACCGTCTTTGATTTTTTAATGATTGATTTGCACCAACTCCGCGACTCTTCATCTTCCTCAAATAGCAAACAGTCAACATCTCCGATCTCCGTCAACCAAAACAACATGGGAAAGGAATATAAAAGAACTACACACCTAATTCTCAAGTGTGCAAGTGGGAATAAAGAAAAAGAAAAAGGAAAAAAAATTCGTAGAAACACAAACATCCATGGATTGGTAAAGTTTCTTATATCAACAGCTTTAACTTAAGATTCTTGTCACTTTTGTCAGGTGTTTAGAGTTTTGATTCTTTACTAGTTTCCCTTGCTCATTCTTGTAGGTTTTGGGGTTTGTCTTTGGGACAAGACTGCATCTATGGATGCTGGCAGTGGCAAAGGTGTATCGGAGAAGAAAGGAGCACACGATGTTGTACTGCAAATTTCAAGCGCCCAAGAGCCTTTCTTTACCGTCCAACAAAATGACGATCCTAAAGATTATAGCTTCGCTAAGAATTCTCAGTTGAGTTCTTCTCCAAAAAGTCCAAGTCTTGAGTTGACTGAAGCTGGGAATTCTAGATTAATAGTGCAGACATCTTCATTTGCAACTTCTCCTTCTTCTGCAGAAATGCCGGGTTCAAGTTTAAGTCCAAATCCAACCCCATGCAAGCCTCCAAGAATCCCAGAAAACGTGTCTTTAAACAGACGAAAATCCCTTCTACGTTCTGAGTTTTCCAAGCCCAAATCAAGACTTGTGGAGCCACCATATCCAAAAGGTGCAACCTTTAAAGAAGAGAAGACCCAGCTGGCTAGTTCAAGCTCACCTTACAGTAGATCACCTAATGTGGCTTCACCAAGTAACAATGTCACCGCTACTACTCCGAGAGGAGACCTGAGATCAGCTCCGATTACTCCAAAGACGCCTTTGATTGGGTCGCCGGGACTGGAAACAGAGGATGAGGATGACGAGGTCTACAAGACTGCAAGTCTTGAAGTGACCAAAAGAAGGGGTAAGAAGTGGAAATTGTTCACAGTCGTTGAGTTCACAGCATTTGTTTGCAGTATTGGGTTGTTAATTGCCAGCTTGACTATTGACAAATTGCAGAGTACCATGCTTTGGGGTCTGGAGTTGTGGAAATGGTTTGTGCTAGTATTAGTTATTTTCTGTGGTGGATTGGTTACGGAGTGGTTTATAAACGTTTTGGTCTTCTTGATTGAAAGGAACTTTTTGCTTAAGAAAAAGGTTTTGTATTTTATATATGGGTTGAAGAAGAGTGTTCAGGCTTGTATATGGTTAGGTTTGATACTTCTAGCATGGGGATTGCTGTTTAACCGAGGAGTTAAGAGATCAAGGCATACTACAAAGGTTCTAAACCACATTACAAGAGCTCTTGCTGCTTGTCTAATTGGGGCTGGTATATGGCTTCTGAAAACGTTCTTAGTCAAATTACTAGCCTCTTCTTTTCATGTCAGTAGATTCTTTGACAGAATTCAAGAATCCATCTTTCATCAGTACATTCTTATAGCTCTTTCTGGGCCTCCTGTGATGGAGATGGCTGAAAAAGTTAGTAGCTATACAGCGACGCCAGGTCGACTGAGTTTCAAAAATCTTAAAGAACATAATCAAGATAAAAAAGAAGAGGTGATTGATGTGGATAAGCTGAAGAAGATGAAGCATGGGAAGGTCTCAGCTTGGACCATGAAAGGATTGATTAACGTGATCCACAGTACAGGGTTAACTACCCTCTCTGGGACCCTTGAACAGAGTGATGATGAGGATGGTGAGCAGAAGGACAAGCAGATTACCAGTGAGTGGGAAGCAAAAGCTGCTGCATATAAAATTTTCAAGAATGTAGCAAAACCTGGCAGCAAGTGAGAATGTCTTCCTTACGAAAGTTCTATTTCTTGTTTGAGTAATTTGTTTTAGTAATTTGTTATGTGTTAATCCCAAGTTATCTTTATTTACGGTATGGATGACTAAACCAGATTCATTGATGAAGAAGATCTGTTGCGCTTCATGAAAAAGGAGGAGGTTGACAATGTGATTCCACTGTTTGAAGGAACAGAAAATGGAAAGATCAAAAGAGCAGCTTTTAAAAAATGGCTGGTTAGTCCTTTGATTAATGTTTTAGCAAGGCCATACAATCAAAACACAGTTTTGTCAACAGCTTTTTTGTCTTCCATACACATTGGAATGATTGCTAAAATGTATATAGAATCACCAGGTATCATTAAGAATGCACTATATTAACAAGCATATTCCCAACTTCTCTGTGAAGAGACTACGAGAAACATCTTTGAACAAATTCTTATCTAGAGTTAAATCAAATTTTAAGCTTTTGCATTCTCAACTTATGAATTACCTCGGTGTACCCTGGTCGATACTATTGCAATCACTGAGTTCTATGCTGAAATTTTATGACTCCAGGAAATGGTTCTATGCCACAGGTCAATGTTTACAATGAACGTAAATCACTTGCACATTCATTAAACGATACGAAAACAGCCATTGAGGAGTTGAACAAGCTGGCTACAGCATTTGTGCTTGTTGTGATCATTATTGTATGGCTGCTGTTGATGGGATTTTTAACTACCCGCGTGCTTGTCTTCATTTCGTCTCAACTTTTACTTGTGGTATTCATGTTTGGTAACACTGCCAAGACAATATTTGAAGCCATCATATTTGTGTTTGTGATGCATCCATTTGACGTTGGAGACCGTTGCGTAATTGATGGAGTTCAGGCAAGCACCTAACTGAGAGTAAATATCTTATTTCATTATGAGCAATGTTCTAACATGGTTGACTTTGATAAATTGCAGATGGTTGTTGAAGAAATGAACATTTTAACTACAGTCTTTCTGAGATATGATAATGAGAAAATATTCTACCCAAATTCAGTTCTAGCTACAAAACCCATCAGCAACTTTTACAGGAGTCCTGAAATGAGCGATACTGTGGAATTTGCTGTTGATGTTTCCACCTCTATGGAGACAATTGGAGCTTTGAAAGGGAGAATAAAAGCGTATGTCACATCTTCTCTCCGTTTTATAAACCATTCAGTTTAAGATTATATGAGTAGGATGCGTTGCGTTATTTTGATCGTCTTGCATTAGATAAACTCACACTGTTAGAACTGATTACTCTTTTTAACCATTCAACTTTCTGTTTAAGCTTTGCTTTCTTCTGAATATTCTAAATCCTGCCCCTCTTTGAGATTTCAGGTACTTGGAAAGCAAGCCTCAGCACTGGCGTCCAAGCTACAGCTTGCAAGTTAAGGAAATTGAGAATGTGAACAAGATGAAAATGGCTCTATATGTTAATCACACAATAAACTTTCAGAATATCGTTGATAGGGGAAATCGAAGATCTGATCTCGTGTTAGAGTTGAAAAAGACTTTTGAAGAGCTAGGTGTCAAATACCACCTTCTACCTCAAGAAGTCCATCTTCGTTATGTTGGGCCAGTACCAGCAGCTCCAGTCATGCAAGTTCCTACAAGATGATGGCTCGCCTGGTTTGTTTTTACTTCAGTTTGCTCCCTGATGGTATAATCTTGTCTGAAATATGCATTGTTCCACGCTTAGCAAGAAATTAGTTACATGGTGAATTAAGTTCAGAGAATGAATCAATGTACGTATATATCTTAACTACTGTTTGAAATAGGATTACTGTATTAATGTATTCCTGTTTGTTCTGGTTTTTACAGGATGTCAGGACCTTCATCTCAACTTATTTAGAGAAATCCTGTTCACCTATACTGTTTCAATATGATGAAAATTTTATGTAGCTCTTTCCATTTTTGGCTTCCTTTAAAGTCAGCATTCTATTCCTAACCTATGACTAGAACATTATAGCTAGAATATCTGCTAGGAACTGGTTGTTTCGCATTTATGGCCATAGAAATGGACCATCCAGTTCTGACTCTTTTTTCCTAATTCTTGGTAACAGCCCTTGTTTGCCATTTATAAACTTGAATCCAAGATAGAATGCTTGATAACATACTCTACGTCTTACCCCACAGGAATCTCATCAACAACTTATTCTGATTCTTCTTCTTTCTCATCGTCTCTCTATATTTTGCCTAAAATGATCGCTAGTTGCAGCTCATCATCAATGACCTTCACTTGACAGTTATATACCATTCAAGCTCACTATTTTCACTATCATTAGACTCACCGTTATCACCCTTCGCTGCAAATCTATTGCTTCTATCCAGAATCAGGGCCTGGTATCATATTGATCTGGCGTTATCACCTTCATAATACTTTGTTGTTCCAATAATTTGATAGCATCGTTGATCTTAAGAGTCATCGCTAACTTCAACCAAACCTCCTTCAATCGAACAGAAGTCCTTTTTGGATATATCCGACCATTTTACCCATAGAACAAAGAAAACTGGCCCCCCCATAGGCAGAATCAGTTCATCTACACATAAATTTGGGGTTTGGTATTGTCATCGTTAGTGCATGTCATTCTTTTCGTAGTCAAAAGGGGTAGTCAGATATGTTGTATTTGAGTTGGTCTGAAGACCCGAGTCCAGATACTTATAAGCCTTATATTGAAGTCCAAACAAGGTGAAAACAGCAACTGTTACTATTAGCCGCAGTCAGGACCAAATAGGCACTGTCATAGCGAAATCTCTGGCTCCAAACCTGAAACATGATGGTGATTGGACCTATCGGTCAGATAACCTTATCCCTAATTCCCTAGTGGAGAAGCTGCCACATAGGACAGTAATCAGGAGGGCAAGTTCACCTGGTATCTCAATTCTTTCCACTCATTATCTCTCGCAAGAACCATCCATAACCGTACCATCAACTCATATTATCAGTGAACTTCACATACAGTCTGCCGTTGTCAATTGAGCAGAACCCAAAGGTCAGGCAAGGAGAGAAAATGGCTTCCACTTCAGCTGTTTCAATGGCCATGCCATTAGCTTTTGTGACCCAAAAGAGGTTCCCAATTTCTAAGTCTTTCATTAAGCCTCTGCCAATGAGGTCTTCCAAGCTTTATGGAGTATCAAAGTCCTATGGCAAGTTTAAAGTCAATGCCTCGGTGAAGGAGAAAGTCGTCACTGGGTTGACAGCAGGTGCTCTTACAGCTTCCATGGTAATCCCTGAGGTGGCTGAAGCTGCCGGACCTGGCGTCTCACCGTCGCTGAAGAACTTCTTGCTCAGCATTGTTGCTGGTGGTGTTGTGCTTGTCGCCATCGTAGGCGCTGTCATCGGAGTCGCCAATTTCGATCCCGTCAAACGAAGCTAAGAAATGTAGCATCCTGAGAATGTTATGAATTTTTTCACTTGCTCTGTATGTGTCTCTGATACTTCGAGTGGTAATCTGTATAATGTCTTTGTTTGATGCTCTTCCCTTAGCTGTAAAAGAGTCGAAATATGTTGAGTGAACGGGATAACCTACCCTCTGCATTGCTGCCTACGGAATTTACATCCGTATATACAACCAGGACTCTTGTATACAAAACAGATATCTGTTAAAATCAAACAAACTCGAAACAGAGAAGGAATCGTGTATACAAAACACAAATCTGTTACAGTCTGTACGACAAACCCAGAACAGATAAATAAAAAGTATTAGGAACTGAAAGATTTGTTACGTGAAGATACCTTAACAAGCTGTAACTTGGCCAAAGACCTATGAATCCTGAAATCAACTGTACCATTTGAGCAACAGTATTGGTCTTATGGAGTAACACGAAAGCAAGATTCTATTAACATTGTAGGCAATTTTTAGAACAGAAGGAAGGATGCAGGGTAAAAAGAATGCAGCAGTTCTTTGATAATGAGAGCAACGTTTTTTAAGGAGAAAAACTGAACGAACTTATTAATCTTTGGAGACATTACAATTTAAACTTGAACAAAATAACTAACCACTAATAACATTATCCTAAAAGTAAGCCATGATCAACATCATTAAAAGACTTAACTGCTTCTTAAAGACTAGGACATCAGAAACAGAAAAACATGATAGCATGTGAACATGTTTCAATCCTGAAGCACTTTCCTAACACTCGTCGTTGCTTTAGGAGCTGCAAACACTGACTTTCTGCTTTAGAAACTTGAACTTGTTGACTGGAAGTGGCTTTGTAAACAACTGCCTTCTGATCTTCAGACTTAGCAGTAAACTAGAGTCACTACTCCATCTTTCTGCACTTTTTAAAAAAAAAACAACTTGATGTAGAAATGCTTAGTTTTCCCATGAAAAACAGAATTATGAGAAATAGCAATAGCAGCTTGGTTGTCAACAAAAATCTTCGTGTTTTCTTTATGCTCCATATTAAGATCTTTTAAAATCTTCTTTAGCCACAAAGCTTGATTAACAACAGTTGTTGCAGCAACAAACTCTGCTTCAACTGTGGATTGAGCCACAGTTGATTGCTTCTTCGAACTCCATGACAAAACACCAGATTCAAGAGTGAAGCAGTGGCCTGAAGTACTTCTCATATCATCAATAGAACTCCCCAGTCACTGTCTAAGAAACCAACCAGCTTAAACTCTCTGCATTTTGTGAATTTAATACCAAAATCACTTGTGCCTTTGACATATCGAATCACTCTCTTGGCAGCCTTGATATGCAATTTACTTGCACAATGCATAAACCGAGACAAAATACTTACAACATTCAAAATATTAGGTCGTGTTGCTGTAAGATACATCAAGCAACCAATCAAGCTTCTATAGTATCCCTCATCAACTTTATCAGCACCATCTTCCTTACACAGCTTCTCCTTTTGATTCATAGGAGTGCTTACTTCCTTGCATTCTTCAAGCTTAAACATCTTTAGGATCTCCTTGGTATACTTCTTCTATTAGATGAAGACTTCGTGCTCAGCTTGCTTAATTTCCATTCCAATAAAGAAAGTCATCAGATTGAGATCTGTCATCTCAAAAGAATTCATCATTTTCTATTTGAACTCCTCAACTAACCATATATCATTTCCTGTCAGCAACAAATCATCAACATAAAGAGAAATTATCAGAACATCATTGCCTTGTCGTTTAACATAAAGAGTAGCCTCAGACAGACTATTTTTATAGCCTAAGCTTAGCAAGTAATCATCTATCCTGCTGTACCAAGCTCTTAGTGCTTATTCCAAACCATAAAGAGCTTTCTTGAGAAGAAACCTTGTCCTCTTCTCTTTTCTTCTCAAAACCTTTAAGCTGCTCGACATAAATTTCTCCTACAAAACACTATTTAAAAATGTTGACTTTACATCAAGCCGATACACTTTCCAATTCATTTGAGCAACTACAGCAAGTAAAAGCGTTATGGTGTCCAAATGAGCAACTTGTGAGAAGGTATCCGAGTAGTCTACGCCAAAAATTTGAGCATAACCTTTCACCACAAGTCTTGCCTTACGTTTGTTAACAGAACCATCAGCATTTAGCTTAGTTCTGTACACCCACTTGACTTCAATCACCTTTTTGTCTTGAGGCCTTTCCACCAGGATCCATTTCTTGTTCTTTTCCTTCATTGCAGCTATCAACCTTTGATCCTTTTTTTCTTCTTCATAATCTGCAGGTTCACTCACAGCAATTTTGCACCTTTCATAAATGTCAGAGACTGGTCTAGTACCTCTTACAGGAACATCATTTATTATCTCATTCTGCCAATTTTAATCTCCGTATTTTCTATGTTTGAAACAGGAAGCTTGAGCTTCAGGTCTTTCGAGGCATGATCCATCTTGTTTGCATCATCCCAATTCCATTCTTCATCTTCCACGAAGTGCACATCCTTGCTAACAACAGTACTTCCAGTTTGTGGTTGAAAGACTTTATAGGCTTTGCTAACTGTACTATAACCTATAAAAATACCCGGTGATGCTCTTTTATCAAGCTTATCTCGCTTGCTTTGTGGAACATAAGCGAAACATAATCAACCAAATACCTTGAGAACTTTTAGAGATGCTTTGTAACCATACCAAGCCTCAAATGGTGTTTGATCCTTCACTGCTTTTGTAGGAAGCCTATTTTGAAGAAAAACAACAGTATTTACTGCCTCAGCCTAGAATTTCTTTGGTAAATTCTTCTCGTGTAGCATAATCTCCAAGATGTAATTGTTTCGTCTCTCACTTACTCCATTTTGTTATGGAGAGTAAAGGGCTGTCAACTGATGTTTAATGCCTGTATCTTCACAAAATTGATTGAATTCTGCTGAAGTGTACTCCTTCCCAATATCTTATCTCACAATTTGAATTTTGCAGTCACTTTAGTTTTCCACCATTTTCTTGAACTTCTAAAACACTCCACTTCTGACTTGAATTTCAAGAAAAATATCCAACACATTCTTGTAAAATCAGCAATAAAAGCAATGTAATACAGACTACTTTTTAGGGAAGGTGTTCTTTAAGGGCCATACACATCTGTGTGAATTAGTTGCAGTTTGTGTGTCTCTCCAGGTTGACAGTGAAAATGGTTTTCTGTTTCGCTTCCCAAGCTAACATGCTTTGCAATTTGGAATTTGCTCCTCAAGTTCTGGAAGATCTTTTACCATTATCTTTTATCTCATGTGTAGCAGCCCTTGATGATGATAATGCCCAAGTCTCTTGTGCCAAACTTCAGTGAAATTTTCTTTGATTGGGAAGGCTGCTTGCTTCTCCTACATTGGCTTTAGAGCAAAACTTTTTCCTTTCATTTTTCACTTTGAAAATGTCTTGATCAGCTGCATCTTTAATCAAGCAGTACTTGCCTTTGAAATTAACTTTAAAACCCCTTTCAAGTAATTGACCAACACTTAATAGGTTCTGATCAATTTCAGGAACAAAGAGAACATTAGAAATAAACTTTGTATCTGAGTAGCTTGTTATTACAACCGTCCCCTTTCCTTTGACTGAAATATAATCACCATTCCCTGTCCTAACTTTGGTGACATTGATTGGTTTTAAATCTTTGAAAAGCTCCCTGTCATTGGTCATGTGATTAGTGCAACTACTATCAATCAGCCAGCTCTCGCTTGCTTCACTGCCTGCAAAACACGTAGCCACAAAGAGTTGATCGTCCTCCTCTTGATCAGCAACCTTGGCTTCTTCTCCTTGTTGCTGATTTTTGTTCCTACATACAACTACTTCATGTCCCATTTGATTGCATTTGCTACATTTAGCATCAGATCTCCACCATCATTTGAAAGGAAGGTGACCCTTTTTGCCACAATGTTGACATGGAGGATAGTCCTTTTCTGTGCCAAATTTCTATTTCCAGCCTTGCTTTACTGCCAATGGCTAAGTTTTCTCCTACTGCTTGAGTCTTCTTGTTCTGCTGCCTCCTAGTTTTGTCATCATCTTGATGTTTTGCTGCTAAGGCCCCTTCAACAGCTCCTTCTTGTCTCATTACATGCCTATGCTCTTATGCTTACAAGGCACTCAACAGCTCTGCTAGAGTAATCTTGGACAAGTCTGTAAGATTCTCTATGGTAGTGATGGTGGCTTTAAATCTTTCAAGCACAGTTACAAGAATTTTTTCAACTCTGTTTGCAATATTAAGCAACCTGTCAAAATACTCTTTGATGGATTCGTCTCCTACACCTTCTGCAACTCAAAGTCCCGAATTAAATTCAGCACTTGCATTCCTCGAATTCTTTCATATCTTTCATACTCAGTCCTGAGATAATCCCATATCTCTTTTCTGACTTTGGAGACATAATACGAGTGAATATGGTGGATGAAACTGCAGCAAACAAGCAGACCTTTGCCTTTGATTTCTTTGCCTTCTTCTCCTTCTGCGCTTTGATTTGTGCCACGGTGGGATTGTTTGGAAGTACAGGAATTTCATAGTCTTCTTCCACTGCTTCCCATTGATCCAAGGCCTCCAAGTATGTCTTCATGCGTACTGCCCATATCTGGTAGTTTTCTCCATCAAACACTGGTGGAGCAATTGAGGAGAAACTTGCTTCGGCTGCTTTCATGGCTTGTCAAATTCACTCACTCACAGGTCCCTTAAGAAGACTGCTTTGATACCAATTGTAGGCAATTTTTAGAACAAAAGGAAGGATGCAGTTCTTTGATATTGAGAGCAACGTTTTTGAAGGAGAAAAACTGAACTTTGCTTATTAATCGTTGGAGACATTACAATTTAAACTTGAACAAAATAACTAACCACTAACAACATGATCCTGAAAATAGACCATGATGAACATCATTAAAAAAAAACTTAACTGCTTCCTAAAGACTATAGAACATCATAAACATAAAAACAGAAAAAACATGATAGCATGTGAACGTGTTTCAGTCCTGAAGCACTTTCCTAACAAACATGGAGAAACTGCTCGAAGCACTCCATTACAAAACAACGTACGATTCATTCCTGATGTGAGAATACGGGTGGATCAAAAAGAATACAGCGCTAAGAACGTTTAGCTGCAAGAACTCAAACAAAGTCATCCAAAAAAGAATTCCGTGTCAGCAATATGCGAATGGAGAACCATCAAAACACCTGATCCAAAATCAGTTACTTCTGGCTCAAAATGATTACGAAAAGCTTTACCCAAGTTAAATCTGTATGATTTTGATCAATCAGAACTTGAAGAAGTATCAGTAATCACAATCATCAAAATTCCTGATTGCCAAGACCTTGATACTTGAATCGAGACATTATCCATTGGGGATTTAAAACTTTGCAATGCTATATCCCTTAATATGACTGTTGAATTACAATATTGTGCTTCGCATTTAGTGAACTTTGCTTCAACCAGGGTATGAATCAATTTATACACAATTGAGATTCAGTTGAGGATTCATCAAAATTTTCTAAGACATGGGAAATTCTCTGAAATAATTTAATTTTTGGATAATGAAATAATAATCTATGAATACTCCATAAGATTTTATATGAGAATTATGTAAATAAATCATTTAAGAATCACTTAAAAATATAATTCAATCCATAAATTCAAATTAAATAATAATTTTTTCTAATGAAAACTTTGATTAATAATTTAATTAAGTGTTGAAGTATAAAGTTTGTGAATTGAAAAGTTTTATCATAAGTTATTTGTTTGTTAAGTCAGGAAGGTCCAAGTGTTATCAAGAACAAAGATTCTATGCTCTAATATGTTAGAGCATAGAATCTAAGACATATAGCTAACATGGAGTTGAATTTATTGCCAAGTCTTGAGGCAACAACATTCTTATTCATCTATTGATGTTCATTATCCTTTCAAATTACAGTTCCGGAGAAGTTAACGGTATCAGCAACTCCATGACCATGAAGATACCTCGCACTTTCTTCTGTATACACGTGAGTTTCATTCAAGAGCCTGCAAAAATGTACGAGGATATAGTCAATTATGCTCTACTGTTACAAAACTAATCCATATATATGCTTACGATGTGTGAATTATCTTGCTCAAGACGGTAGACGATACGATGGAAGAGCCATCCAGATACTGCAACTCGCCAGCCACTCTTTCTCTGATCTTCTTGTTGATCAGCTCCAAATCCAGATTCAGCGGTTCATCCGATGCCTGACAAAAAAAGTAAAGTTAAAACTGATGTAACAAGAAACTGGTACCTTCATCTTTGGCCCCAGAGTTTCCTATCCAATTAAGTTGTTTCTTGGTTTTGGTGTAAGTTTCACTTACGACAACCCAACCCCAAGAATCTGCAAAAGATGGCACATGAGCAGTGTATGCGATTGCATCTGCAGAAGTTACAGAAATGATCAGTTAGAACAGTGGAAGATACACGACCCGAATTGGCAGATTTTTGCAGGAGACTCACACTTGAAAACTTGTCTAACAGTGTTATATATTGATGAGAAGACCACCTTGTGAGAGAGAACTCCTGCTGGTCCTGCCTATATAAAAGGGTGAGAGTAACTAAATATCGACATGTATATAAATGAACGAATGGATGAAGAAGATGACAAAGTCTTACTTGAGTGACAAAGATTCCGCCATTGTTGAGCTTTTTCTTAATAACTTTCTCATAGAAAGATTTTGTGTAAAGAGAATTGCATGGACCTCCATCCAGTGGGTCTGCTAAGTCTCCAATTATGACATCGAACTTCTCATTTCTGTTCTCCAACTCAGCCCTTCCATTTCCATTGTTTGTTACTTTCAGTATAAACATTCTTAGATGAATACATATTTAACATAAAAGACATTAAGATCTGTGTATTATAAAATCACCAACTTAGCATCATTAATAACACATTGAAGCCTCTCGTCGCTAAATGCTTCCCGGTTTGCCATTAGATGTAGGCGGCAGAAATCGACAACAACCTGCATTCATTTGACAGTCTCAACCCAATTTGTCATTTAGTCGGACAGTGTGAAGAAACTGATTGTTTTCTTTTTTGAACGTTACGGAATCATTTTATAATGTCTTTCATCCACGTCAGTACTAGGGTTCGATCGGCTTACCCTGTCAATATCACACATCACAACTTTTTCTATGCCCCTGTGCCTGAGCGCTTCTCTTGCAGCAGACCCTTCGCCACCTCCCATTATGAACACACTTTTGGGGCTGCAGAATATATCATTCACATAAAAGACAATAAAGAACTGTTGTCAGTAAACTTGAGGTTTAAAGCGGAAAAAGAAGGGGACGTAACGCATAACGACAAGCTGAACGGAAGAGACCCAAGGAAAAGGGGTATTAGTTTTTTGCACATACCTTTCATGGAGCAAGAGAGCTGGATGAACCAAGCACTCATGGTAAACAAACTCGTCTCTTTCCGCGCTTTGTAACTTGCCATCTAAGATCAAAACCTACATGCAAATTCGCCATAACGTCAAAAAACACAGACTTTTCTGGAAAAAAAAGATTCCCAAAGTAAAAACCGACCTTTCCGAAGTACTTAGTATCCAAGAGAAGAATGTCCTGGAACTGACTGGTGGTTGCATGCAGAATCCTGACAGACATAGATCAAAACCATGCATATCTCGTTAAGCAAACCAAAAAGTAAAAAGAGAAACACACATCTCGGTTTCTTTCTCTTCTCGAATGTGTCTACCTGTTTAAGGCAAGAGCCCATTTGAGGTCAGACTCAATCTGTTCCTCATACCACTGGGTAAGCTGGTAAGCAGGGTCAACCTGCAAGTTATTATCATGGTCATCAGCAGCCGCCTCGTCGGCGTCCATCTCCAACATATTCCCGTCGCCATGAAGAATATTAGAGAGGGGTACGTGTTCACCGTTAACAGGGGCTAGATTGGGACCTAGAAACCATGGAACGTAGAAGAAAATGGCGGTGGCAGCGAACAGCAGAGACCACATTTTCCGGGGACTAGTGAAGTAAGTTGGTGGACCCACAGTCTTAATACAAAGCTTTAGTCTCTCTTTGCCCAGTACTCTCTATTTAGAGTGATGCGAGGCAAATTCGATTGGTAAAAAAGTGGGCCAAAGGGATAAGATCGAATTAAAAACATATGCGGGTCCCGCAACTCCATTGCATGCAGACTCTTCTCTGTACATTTGTTTCATTTTATTGGTCCCTATGTTGCGAGGTGTGAGACAGTGAATGGTTTGTTACGTTGGAACTGAGGCGCATTGAAACGGTTTGCTCGAACAGATAATGTGATGACGTCCAACGAGAAAAACGTGCTCCGTTAGCCAAATGTTACCGCAGTCGAGACATAAATCGTTTAAGAATAAGAACTAGAGTTGGATCAAGAAGTTTCAAGGCCATCGCCATAATACGAAGCTCCAAAGATGAAATAGCAAGGTACTTTAGGCTTCTCATAAAACTAAAGTTAATCGTCACCATTGATTATGTAATTAATAGCAAATATTTTTTAAAAGATAATATAATATAAACATTTTATTGTTTTATTAGAGTTTATCGATTGAAAATTGTTAATTTTTAAATTCAATTTACTTAATTTTATAAATTTCAATACAATTTAATTCTTTTAAGCCTTAAAGCCAAAATTCTTGTTCTTATGACCTCATAAATCTATTTAACAAGAGCCACCCAAATTTGACAAAAACAGTCCTCACAAGCATATTAAAAGTGAGACATGCAAGCAGGTAGAGCGTATCAGTCCCAAAAGCAAAATATTAAGACTTAATTAGAACGAACATATTACTGAAGCATGCGCAAGTGTGCTATCTCAAACAAAATTCGAGTAAAATCTTCAAAAAGAAAAAGAAAAAAAAAAGATCCAGTGAAAGCTCCATGCTACCAACATTTTCCAAATAAAAACCTAAACAGTACTCTCATAAAGATGACTAATAACATTGGTAATAAGCAAATGGACCATCAACCATGGAGGCTTCTAAGCGACTGGGACCTCAATATCAGTGGCCATCATTGGTGGCCTTATGTACTCCTCTTCCTCCTTGGGAGGGTGGATTGTAACAACATCAGGCAGAGGAGTCATTGGACCGACCTTACCCTTAGGATCCCAATCAAGCATGATCTTAACCTTGATACCCAAGACACCCTACAAGACAGTAAACTTTCTTAGACACTGAAGAATGACAGAATTTGTCAAGAAAAGATAATCATATACAAAAGAAGAATCTGTAAAACAAACCCAAGAGTCCAAACCTGTCTCAAAAGGACGTGTCTCACTGCAGAGTCAATATATTCATTGACTGGATGACCAGAAGAAACCATGTATCCGTCCTTGAATTTCATGGATTTTGCACGTTGTGCCCTCAGCTTTCCACTTACAATCACCTGATCCATGTGATCATATTAGAAAAAATATCCAATAACCATTTAACGTGCAATTCTTTTGAACATCAAAACCATGAGGGCTAAACAGTCTTAAGACCTACCTCACATCCCTTAGCACCGTTTTCCATAATATATCTCAAAACACCATAGCAGGCCCTGATGGTACATAAAACCAACCACATGGATCATTACCGTGCAGCAAATTGTAGTAAACTAATAAATCAGATCAAATAATGCGCTAAAACAATCTAGAAAATAAGCATGGCAAGCAGGCCATCAGTTGCATTGAAATTATTACTTTAACAAAACTCATGTACATAATAAGTTAACACGTCTAACAATGGGAATAGATATAATCCAAAACATCAGAAATTTTTTAACCATAAGACCACATGAAGTTTTCATTTACAGCGCCTATGAAAGCATAGATCCAAACATACAGAAACACACTATCTTGTGATATACCGTCCAAAAAGTTACTCTTGGAGAAACAAAGCATTTCAAGAGAATTGATGGAATGGCGGTGCACAGCTTAATTTTGTCATCTTCCGACACAGAGTTGGTAGCGAATAACCAATCTGCTTTGTAGATGACAAAAGGGCACACAAAACAATAGCAAAATTGAAAAGAAAGGTTGCTAATTCCCTTCCCGTACATATTAATTGCCTATCTACTGATTCCTTGCCTAATTCTTCCAAATACATAAAAGGCATTCATTACATCAAAGAGCCACAGATGCCCTATATTAAACATCGGAGCATAACTCAGTAATAATAACAGTTTTCAATACCAGACGTAAAATTCCACCATAAACACAAATTAGATCGATTGATTTAATACCTGCGAACGGCGAGGCCACCAAGAAGCTTGTAACGAAGAGACTCGGCTTGAGCAATAGCGCAAAGACCTCTGTTGTTAACCTTCTCAGCGTAAAGCTCGACGCTGTTCTCAGGGAACTTGAATCGCTTCTGCACCAAAGAGGTCAGTTCCCTAATTCTCCTCCCCTTCTCACCTGTGAAAATCAATCAAATCTAGTTTGCAACCAAATAATAGCACGATTACAAAAATAAAATTCAAAAAAGCATATTTATACCGAGGACGTTTTGAGTACGAGTGGCTCTGATAATGATCTCGGTGCGCATAGGAGTGACTCTGACCTCAACGCCGGAGTAGCCATCCTCAGCAAGCTCTCTAGTCAGTACTTCGTTAAGCTCGGCATAGAAAACCCCGTCGGCAACGAACTGTAACGCCACAAGAAAATATTTAGTAAACAACTCGATCAGGGGAAGAAAAGAGCAAACGGAGAAAACGAAGAGAGGAACCTTTCTCTTCTTGCTCATCTGGGTTGCCATCTTGTAGTAATGGGATGTTTTTCGCAGAGGCGGAAAGATCTGAGATGTAGGCTGGTGGCTGTGCTATCTGCAAACCCTAGATAACTGAATTGTGGTGGTGCGCCAAGAGGAAGTTTATATAGCGTATTTGGATCCGACGGTTATAATGAATTCTAGGGTTTAATCAGTACGGATGGGATAAGTTATGAGTCCCGGGCCTGCATTAAGTAATGAGAAATCCAGAGAGTGAAAGCCCAAAGACATGAAAGAAAGACCTTAGGGCCTTCGTTGTGGATCAATTTCAGATTTAAGTGATTTTGGGCTTTGATCATAATTAAGCACAGGCCCAAATTGAAAAGACAGTAAATGAAGTCAGAGAAAATGAGAGATCAAATATGTTAATAATTAAAAAATTTTATAAAAAACGATTTTATGTAATTCAAAACTTGGAATAAAATATTATTTTTTCATTTATTTAATACGAGCTTCTTAGTATTGAATGAAGTGGGACTTGCAAAGTCACATGGTGGATTTTGTCACCCTACCACTTTGCAAGCCAAAAAGTTCCAAAGCAAGTGAACATAAAAAGGACAGGTAATTGGATCATGGACACGCATCTACTTAAATTAGGTAACAAACATTAAACAGTGTTCCACTTTTTTTTTTAATGGATATGAAAATCAATATGTTCGAAGCTTGACCTGAAGTTAAACCAGTAAAATGAGAGGTTTAAGATTTAAAACGTACAATCAATATTAGACTATCGTAAAATTGGTAAAAGATTGAAAAAATTGAAAATTTTAAAAATGATTGAAAATCTTGTCCTTACTTTTCGAAAAATTTAAAGTTTAGTTAAAAAAGATGATGGAAAATAAAATTTAATATATTTATTTTGGTTTATAAAAAACTATGAGTTTAGAAAATTTGACTGATTAATTAATAAAATGAATATTTTTAACAACAAAAATAGTAAACTAAATCAAAGCGAAAAATTAAAATCGAATTAAAAAGTTAACTTGTTCGAAATTTTCACTGTTAAATTGATCGATTGGTTCAACTTTTAAATCATCTAATAACACACCTTTTCCTAGTTTAAATCGTTATTAAATCAAAATTGCAAGTAAAATAGGAGATGTTACCCTCTCAAGAAAAACATATAAAATCATCTATTTCAGTTACTCTGTTCTAATCATATTTTGTTAAATCTTATCTATATATTTATGTGAATCCTCGTAAATATATAAATAAAATTTAATAGAATATGATAAAAATATCATTATGATCTAAAAAAAAAAGAGGTTGTGATTTATGCATTGGCTTTTTGTTATTGTTGTGTGATTATTGTCATTGGGTCCTGCTAATGATGTAGATATCTAGTTATAATATATTAATATCTATCATTATTGTAATGCTTGCATTGAAAAGGGTAAAGTAGACTTCGTTTCCTTTCTAACCTACTTGGTGGAAATGAAATGAACAAACGGAAAGTAAGCAAAAGTTAGGTTCCCACTTCACAAGTGTTGTTTATAAGCATGTTTAGTTTGTCTTTTGCTTACCAATTTACCTGTTTTCTCATCTCAAAACAAACTACATATTCTAATGCTTAAGAACAATGAAGCCAGATCAAAGGTCATTGAATGCAAGTAACCAATCATGTCTACTTGCAGATTTTGTTCATTTCATTTACAGGATTTTCACTGTTATATGACTCTTTCATTTTCCCTTAAGCGTCTCCCTCAAGTAGCCGCAGATATTAACTAGCGTGTCCTTGTACAAAACAGAAGCAATAAGTGCCAGTCCTTATACCTCGACAGTCGACACTTCACATCAATGGCACCCTTTAATGGCAGTACATTGGCAGTGACATGAATGTGCAGTATTACCTATCTAAGCATAGCATAGTTGCTGTTAGCTACCATGCTTAGATAAGGACAAAATTACAGGGAACAAGTTGGACATGATCTACTCAGTTTTGTAAAGAATCAAAAAGAACTCACCAAGAAATGATGGTGAAACAAGAATTGAACTAAAAGGAACGTGAATGGCCGATGCACACCCTCGCCACTAACTTAGAAAAGATCATTTTAACAGGGAACAAGCCATTTCCAGCAATCACTCATGTGGGGTCATTTCTTCTCCTAAGATCAGAAGATTAGGCTACGACATGTAGTGGGTCCACAAAAGGAAAGACATCTTCTCAATCAGTGAGAGGGAACTCACTGCTGCGGCTTCTGCTGGTGGTAGGAATCGGCAACTTGGAGCAAGTCATAAAGGGCTTTTATTGCCAAAAGAGAATAATTCAAAGGAAAGAGATTGGAGAGTAAAAGAGAGAGAACCTAAGTAGAGGAAGGAGAGGGATAAGAATGGAGAAGTTAAGCTTCAAATCATACAAGAATATTAAAATAAAGTTAATAAGAGACATCCTTTGGGGCTCTTTGTCGTGTTATTGGGTGTCACTGTTTGTTTGTACATGCCTGTCTCTCATGAAACTCTAGTGCTTTGCTTTAAGCTGCCTATAGAATACTATATTTTCCATCTGTCAAATAGCCCTCCAGGACTAAGCCGTTGTCATTGGTTACAATATATAATAGAATAGTCAAAAGCTCATCATTTCTTATCTGAGATTCTGTTCTTGTGGTGGCGTGTGATTGGGAACCAAAAAGATTATCCAAAAAAGCTGTCTTCTTACACTGCTGCAGAGCATCTTCCCAGACGTGTAACAAAGTATGTTTAGCTCACAACAAACAATAGCAAAACCTTGGACAGTGATTTCATGACAAAGAGGAGGAGAGCGGATGGAAAAAGGATAAAGGAAAATTGGGAAAAAAGAAAGGGAGGAAGAAAAAAGTAGGCTTCCTCCTCGTAGGAGAGAACACAAACGGGTATCTTCAAGTTCCCCACTTCAATTCTCAGCCAGGGGCCTGGAAGAACTTGGTTAATGTCGAAAAGGTGTCTTCTTGGACAGTTTAAAAGCACAAAAATTGAAAAAACTAGCAAAAGTAGAGAACAAGCATTTATGAAAAATAAGATTCACTTTGTAAAGAGTAAAAACGGTATCAAACTTTTGACAAACATAAAAGGTAACTAGAAGCCAAAAGTGCCTAAATCTATTCACTTGGGGTATCAAGGAAGTCTTTCATTTTCATCCAAAAAGCAGAGCACACAGAATTAAGTGCCGATCAGTTGAGTGCTTGAGTGCAACACCAAAAAACAGAGATGCAAAAAGTTTGCTCTAACTGATATAAGGAAGAAGAGAAAGAACAAAAACGTAGATGACATAAATATGCTTCGTTTCCATTAGATCAACAGTTACACAGTTACAATTGGACAGAATTTTGGGCCAATTATTTCTCTAAGAAGAAAATGTAGAGTGGATTGATTGGGGTGAGAACTGGAGATGATTCCCAGATACAAAAAGTTACAAAATGTAATAATCACGGTTCTTACTAACTCAGCACAGCCGTGAGCTTTCACTCCTCGCTCTGCAAAGAATGCTGAAAAACGGCATCTTTCTATGCAGGCCTAAGTCTCTTCTGACCAGGTTTGCCGTCAGATTTTAAAGCACCACTAGAATCACCTTCTGAGGAAGCTTCCATGGATTTGGTGAAGGAGCTGGAAAGATCAGCATAGAGGTCAACAACCCTCCTGATGTTGTTGTTCAGCTCCCTAATTAGACCCACATTTCTGCTGAGGTTGTCAGGGATCTTAGACTCATGGTTCTGGTTTATCTCATTGATGAGTAGCCTATTCTGATCCAAGATGTTCTGTACCTGAACGAAGTTCTTCTGAAATGTCTGCAAGACCTTGCCATCTATCTGAGTAACATTCCCAAGAGCTGAGAATGTGTCGCCCTCCATTTTAACTTTTTACTTTTCTGGAGTCAGAATTCCCTATCAAATCAAAAACCAATCCTGCATCAAAGAACAAGAAAAAAGGTGAGGATTTTGTGAGGAAGAACAAAAAGAAGATGAGACTGGGTTTGGTATACTGTACACGTCTGTTTATTACAATAAGCACCCATAATCATATCTATCCATCTAGACTTGGCTGCGTTACCCAAAGCCCCAGACAAAAAACATGAGAAACTGGGTCTAACCATATGGGACAAAGAGTATGCAGTAGAAATCATGACCTGGGTTCCACTTCCACACACGGATCTAAGAACAAGAACCAATAATAATAACAATAATAATAATATTATTATTGAATATGATGAAATATGGAAAAGCAGATCCCGTTTCCATAAAAGGGAACTCTTTTTATGAACTGAGAAAATGCCCACCTAAAAACTCAGTTTCGGAGAAAAATCTCAAAGACCAAAAAAGCCCAGTCAATGATGCACAGAAGATGTGGCCAATGAGGTGTGTAGTACTACTGCTGCAGACATAACATCATTAACCTTACAGAAACAAAATTTTGAATATGGAACATCGATAATTTAAAACACACAAAAACTAGAAAAAGTTGGGATTTGCTTAAAAATCAACAACAATAGAAACCAAAAAAGACAAATACTGAGAATTCAAGCGTCAAAACCCGTACGATAAAAACCTGCAGTCACTGAAGCCTGCATAAAATTCCCAAAGTGGAAAAGAAACCATTCAAACGAGTTTCCCGTAAAGAATCGAAAACAGCCCAGCAGGGAGAAGAAGATCTTCATAGAAAAAACAACACATATTATATATATTATATCTTGAAATACCCAGAATCAGATGGAGAAAGAGCGACCAAAAAAAGCTACTAAAACAACCATATGCAGAAATAAGATCAACGGGGTTTTGAGTGTAGAAAGTGGGAAAACCAGAAGAGTAACAAAGATGAAAATTTTAATGAACCCATCAACTGAAGAAATCAATAAACTCCAAAAAAGAAGAAAGAAACTGGGAAGGTATAAAGTATAGTTATAGTTACATATATATATATATATATATCGTAACTTTTGTTTTTATCCTGTATAGATATAGAAATAGTACTACACATTTAATAATACCTACTCATATCCAAATATATTATATAACAACCCACCTCACCTTCAAAATCTGAACATTATATTCTGGAAGAAAAGACAGTGATTTGAAGAAGACGAGGAATTGGTTTCTTTCCGAGGTGTGAAAGGACGGGGCAAAGATCGGCGACGTTTTGAAACTGAATCTAGAGAGAGAAAACAAAGGGTTGCCTGTGAAATTATGAGGTTTTCTAGAGAGAGAGAATACGTAGATTTGACAGTCACGCTCGGACCACCTGGGTGTCTAAACTAAATACTATGCTTATATTTTTATTTTCGATTTTGTTCAGGTCAGTCAGTGGGAGATGGGTCTTTCTACCATGTTTTTTGCTCAGATACACGGCACGATTTCTCCCTGTGTCAATATCTTGGACACGTGGCACGTTCCCTGTGAGCTTGCGTTAAATCTGAATTGACAAAATAATATTCCTTATGTATATTTCGATAGAGTTAATAATAATTATATTTACTAAAACAACTAGGAACGAAGGGCATCATGGTAAATTTGCTTCGACCAAACCAGTTTGGTCTGCCCCAAGTCCACCGGCGGCCCTTCGTCTTGGCCGAGAATGGGAACTTCCAACCTTTTTCTTCGACAGAGTTACATACTACAAATAAGATCTCACGAACAACTGTTTTCGTCCAATAAGGAAGGGCCGCGTGTACAGCCGGGTTCGGGAAATCTACAGCTTCGGATCCGAGCCTATCCAGATACCCGACGGAAATTTGTTTGTTATAATATATATATATATATATATATATATATATACCCAAAAAGTGGGGCTCATGAACTCCCATCAATCATCATGGACCTGATGCACATGATGCAGGAGGAGGAGAATAGAATCTATAGATGTTCCTAGGCAGGGATACCTTGGCTCACGCGTAGCTTCACCTCTGTCACATTAATTATACACATGGCTTTAGTTTTAGAGTTCTTTATTTAAAATAATAATAATATTTTGATATTAATAAATAAATTATTTTTAAAAAAATGTTTCAAAGTAAGAATAGAAGATGAGAGTGGGTTATTACTTAAAATTTTTAAAAATTGATACAGGATTTATGCCGTGCGAAAATTAATAATTAGTCTTACATATATTATATGATAAAGAAGGTATTTAAAACTTAAATGTATTGTAAAAAATGAAACATATAACACGTTATAAGAGATATA
>JANZXR010000008.1:2102550-2136247 GCA_027575705.1 Erythroxylum echinodendron | reverse complement strand
ACAAAGGATGAGAGAGCCTATGGTTCACTGCTATAACAAAACCGGCATATCTGTAATCTTATTTCAAAACCAACATCGAGATCAAAAACGTGAAACACTGGCTACCTATCAATATCCTCTTTCCTGAAAATAATAGTACAATATATCATAGAAGTTGAAGAGTACAAGGGGCAGATTCAATAATCACATGTCAACCAAATTCAAACTGGATATTTGGGAATACATTGGATATCTAGAATTCAAATGACAGCACAAAGCTGAATGTGATCAATGGATGCCTATTCTCGAATCAAAATCCAATCATTCAAATGCCCCCAAGAAATTTATACTGAGATCAAATGTCCAAATATAAGGTAATTTAAGCAAAACCCACGTCAAAGATCTCATACAAGAACAATGAACTGTAAAAAACAGATCAAACCAAATAGTAGTATTGTCTTAATATTCAACATTCACTTTACCTCCATAATAATTCCTCTCATGTTCTCAGAGTGATTTGGAACAACCTTCCCCACTCTCAATTGAAAATCTCCAACTTGATACTGAAACCCCTGCACAACCACCATAGCGTTAAAGTTATAACACCATACATCAATAATCTACAAAACACCACCGCTAAAACAAAAATTTAGGTAGTCTAGAGGTTGGAAACCTCGAAATAAAGGGCAGCCCTGGATTTATAAGACTGGAGCTTCTCCATAATGGCCTGAATCGAAGAGTCGGCCTCCATTACTATCCTTTGAGTGCGGATAATGAAGTAGTACTTGTTAGGTTGCTCCGGCAGCGATATCCCCCAGAAATCTCTCGGGAATTCACCAACTAGTGACTGCTCTGTTTTTCACAAAAAAATGACTGGCCATATAATGAACTTAGAAACAATTGAAATAAAGAAAGAAATTGAAAAGGAATATAAAGTGACCTCGCAGCATTGGTTTGTATAGAGTAAGAGTAGCTTTCCACCTCCCTCCTTTCACGCCATTGATGCTCTCCACGCACTGCGACACTTCGTTCAGAATTTGAGTGTTCACTGTGGTTCCCGCATTAGGTTGCCAGTGCAACACCCTTTGGAGGATTACACCAAAAAGTTTCAAAATTTGAAAATTTAAGCATGTAACTAAAACAGGGTCGGATTCGATTTCTTAGGTTCTGGTCTACTCACCATTTCAGCGGCATGGTCGGCAACTTCGCGGTTAGTCTCCAACTCTCGCCGAAACAGAGATTCGTACCTTCTAATTTGCGAAGGCGCCTGTACTGTAATAAAAGAAAAAAGTTGATTTCTTGCTATAGCGGCGTCGTTTTATAATATGGAAATTGGAAAGTCAATATTCAATATGAGGACTGAAGTTTTAGTCTAACTGCATCTTTTTGTTATTTATGAGTTTGGTCTTTTAGCATTTCTCTACAAATATTATCGAAAGCTTGAAGTTTTCTGGTGCCAGGTAGAAGAAAGCTGGAATCTGACTATGATAATGAGCCATTCGAGATTAAACCTCAGTCGTTACATACGCAGGATACTATTAGACGAACCGGAGAAGTTATTTGCTTAATGGACAACCTCAGTCTCGTGTTACATGTTAATATAGAAACAATACTGAAAATGTTGTTTTCTGTTGAATTACTCATGTCTTGTCTGAACTTTCTTTCTTATACCTCTTGCCTCTCTTGATGTTTCCAAAATCATAAGCAACCAGAATGCCCATTACTGGTTTCCTTCTTGAATTCTTATCACTGAAACAACTCTGGGCCCTCTGACCTCCCCTTGAGATCATTGAGTCCACAACTGTTTGGAGGTTTGAGAATGCAAGTGAAAAAAATGTTTTGTGCACCTGTCTTTTTACTGTTCATGTTCTCGACTTTTGTTCAAAACGTGGGGTGATAACTGTCAGAAACAAGGCTTTTTCTTTTGGTGGATGCCTGACACAAGTCAGAACAGAGTCAGATTTCAGGATATGGGAAGGGGTTGAGAAGATCAGAAAGTGTACAGTTGTGTTTTCTGCTTTCTCTACAGTTTTGTTTTCTGCTTTTTCCACTGGCTATTTGATTCAGTGTGACTCAGTGTCCTTTTCCAAGTCAAGTCGTCAAAGCTCTTAGCTTCTTTACTAAACAAAGCAGGAAACTCCAGATCCACGCTCAAGCTCTCGCCAGAAGGTTTCAGAATCTTGATACAGAGACTATTGCTCTGTTTTTGCATTTGGACTTTACCTGATCAGACTGGCTTGTTGGCTGACTCCTTTTTTAGTGACCCAAGTGCCTCTTATGCGATGCCACAGGTTCAGAGACGAAAACTAGACTCTACATATAGACAAAATGCAATAAAACTCTCCAGAAAAGTATTATTCTTTGTGCTTATTTCTTCGTGTATAAACCTTTAACGTCAATATAATTTGTTTATGCTTATTCAAACCGTGATAAACCCGTGAACCTTCACTGTATAACCATTTACGTGGGTTTTTTACTGGAGATCGAGCATTGTAAGGTATTTGGCAACTTGTCATAGTATTAGTAACTTTAAATTCCATAATTCCCTAGCTCGAACAACTTACACCAGCATAGTCCTCCAGAGTGGCAGATATTTTAATGGGAAACAGGGCATAATTGAGAGATGCAAAAGAAAACAGAGACAAGGCAAAGAAGGTATGGGAATTCATTTTTGAATATAGTAATGGCAAAAGAATCCCACAGAAACTACAAAATAGACAAATACCCATGTTCCTGAGTTTTGAGGTTTGAAAACAATTTCAAAGTATCTTGGTGTCCTTCTGTTTCCACTTTTAAGTACAAGAAATAGTCATTAGAGATCATGTTAACTCTTCGGTATATGTTCCAATTTTTGTTGTTTTTGTTGAAAATATATGTTACAAACTTCCAATTCCCATATAGTGTCGATTTCTGTCAGATGACAGCAAGTGGGTGGGGTACATCTGACGAACTTGAATTTGGTGCATCGAGGTGACAAATAAGCAAATCCTGGAGCCCTTAGTTCCCCACCCTAACAATCACTAATAACCAACAGCTTAGGCAGGTGTCTGCAACTGAAAGTAAGAAAGGAGCAATTCCCACAAGTTACTTGCATATCGATCAGTATGAAAGCAACAAAAGAGAACAGATTTGACCCAGTCATGCAAGTGAACTTGGTGAAAAAGCATAACAACTAAAGCACACAGCAGTTGATCCCCCGTTAAGCAACAAAACACACTTTGAAAATATTCAAATGGTGGTCCTTGCAGTTCCCTGGCCTAACAAAAAACAAGAAGCACCACCAAGTTTAGTACAATTTTGGCCTTGAAGCAGAGGAAGCTCATCACTGGAAAGTGGAAACTCAGGCATCTGCAGAAAAAGAAAAATCTTTTAAGCCCCTGGAAGTATTCTGTTTCTTTAGCAGGCATGAAAGTATTAAAGCAAGAAACAAGTTTAATTTCACCTAATTAATTACCTTCGCGGGCTCTTGAACTGGAAATGGGAAATTCATGTGATGATGAGGGAATAGAGATTGATAGCCTGGTTTTTGTTATTGATGATTTATCGTCAAAATCAAGCCACGGGCTTTTGCTTTTAGGTGGCCATTCGTCGAAGAAACGGTGGACAATCTTTTGTTGCTGTTCTTCTCTCTCGTTGATCATAGGTGCTTGACATGTTATGTCACTTCCCTTGAGATAGTTACGCTGGTGCTGGTTCTCTTGTTTTGGGGTGTCAAGATCACTCAAGCTTTGAAGCTGCAGATAGGAACACTCGTTCTGGTAGCTGGACAGGTTCCTCTGTTTCGATGAATAACATGAAGAGGAAGAGCTCATTGTCAGGGGAGTAAGTTGCCAAGCGTCATCCAAAGTTGAACCAGTTAAGTTTCTCGTTGAACCAGAAGGTTCTGAGAGCAAAGCATGCTCATCAGCATCCTCTTTTAGCCCGTAAGCATTCCTGTTTCTTCTTTTCCAACCAAGAAAAAACGATTAATTAAATCAAACAAACGAACCAGAAGTCTAAAAAACATGCGCGCAGAACAAAAAAAAAAAAAAAAGGAACCATAAATGTCACAGTCCTTCTCTATTCCCACCTGTAATCAGTATTAGCCAAAGAACAGGAACCACCAGAATCCAGGATCAGGTGGGAAGATTTGTCATGAGGTGACATTCCAATCCCAGGAGGTTCAGTGTGAGAGGAGAGAAATTGATGGCCGAGATGTGTGTGATAGGCAGAGCAGTGAGGGTGGGCTTGGTGGTGGATTTCTGAGGACAGTAATGATAGCGAATGAGAAGGTGAGGATAGTAATGTAGAAGAGTTCTTAACGATTGATGAGATGGGTGTTGGTGTCGATGGGTGGGTTGTGGTTATTTGTGTACCAACTTCCACAGGCTTTCTTGAACGGTTTTTGCCTCTGTGCATGTGCCTCTCACAGTACTTGGAATCTGGGTATGCTTCTTTTGAGCACCTCCATTTCTTTCCATCTGTTCTTCGGCATCTCCCCGGTTCGGGGTCAATTTTCCTCCCAAGACCCATCTGAAAATAGTTCCATCCAACTGCAAACACACACAAAACCAACCGACCACATAACAAGTTAACAAAGAAACTCCTATAGTAAACTAAATAAGCATGTTGATTATGATTCAAGGAGACGTGTTACTGTGTGGAGGTTGACGACTGAAGACGCTTGAGGACATCACTGGAGAATCGGAGTAGCTTCTTTTGACGGTGATGAGGAGATCAGGAGGAACAGGAATTCCAGAAACCATATACTTAAAGATTAGAGCTTGGTGTTCAAGCTCTTGCCACTGACTTGCAGTGAAAGGAAAGCTGCTTCTTCCATTCATCATGATGGAAGAAGAAGGAGAAGGGGAAGTGACAAGAACTGCTTCGAGAGTAGAGCCAGCATGCAAAGGTTGCTCTTAATAATGACTTAAACTCGTGAGACGAGGAGTTTGTAGACTAATGGAGTCAAGTATATTTATTTTAGGGACCATTGGCCTGCAGAATCTTCTGAACATGAACAGAACTAATGGTTCTGATTATAGAGCTGCCATGGCCATCTCTTTCTTTCTCTTTCTTTATGATCATATTATGAGTCACTGCAAGTTTCTCTTTCTCTTTTTGATTTCCTGTGGCCTGCAGAGCTGAGCTTAACCTGTGTGGCAGGTCTTGTCTCTGACAACTCTACGGAAACTCATAAACTAAAGAGTCTGCATTTACCTATTTAAACAACACAAATAGAGTAAAGATTTAACATCTCCTTCTCTCTAATGAATATATTTTGGAGACTCTGTGTGATTTGTGTGAGAGATAGATAGTACTTGGTGACTGGCTGGTATATCTATCTATCTGAAACCAATGCCTTTGGTCTGTGCCTGCCGCTGTGAGCTAATGAACATTGTACGGTTTGGCTTTTACTGCGACTAACTCTCTTACTTTCATCTGTTCCATTAACTCAGACACCTTTCTCCTGGTGCCCACCACCACTTACTACTAGACCTTTTCCTTCTATTTATAAAATAAAATTTTGGTATCTACAAGCGTTATGCTTTTTTTTTTTTTTTGGCTTCTTTTAGGTAAAAACTTGAAGAACTATCGAGTGAAACCCTTCGGTTCTTTTCTTTTTCAGTAAAACTTTACTATCTTGTCTTCTCCCCTTTTCTTTTTGAGAAAAACTAGAGCATGCTCCTGTAAGATGCCTCAGGCTTTTCTATTTTTGCATTCTATCGCTTACGAGCTCAAACATAAACCATTTAAAGAATTGCCACTTAGAATTTGAGTTGAAATTCATTAGCACTATGTGTCAGACAAAAAAAGAAAAAGAAAGTTCAACAGTATTAGCTTATCTATCTTTAAAACATGCCAAGTTCTGAGTAGTTATCTTAGTATGAGAGTCGTCTATTGGCCATTAGTGTGCATCGTTCATGTTCTTCTTCGTATGGTGATGTTTAATTGGATTTGGGAAAAAGAATCCATTTATGTTCGCTTAAGAAGTGGGGAAACAGAAACAAATCAAATGTAAAAGCCCGCAGTTCAGATGATGTATCAGAAAAAGAATACTTCAAAATTGTTCAAGTAGAGGGAGGAATGACTTTAGAACCGATGATAATTATCTTATGTATGTTCCAGTTTCAATACTCCATAAAATCATTAAGAACCATAGTTTATCATATGCATGTATTCACGAAACCGTGTTTTGGTATGCATAGGAGTAAGAAAAGTAGTTTTGGTGGGCAGTTGTTGTTGTTGGGTTGCATTTACTTCTCAGGTTGGGACCATTCCTTTATATTGCAAGTTTGGCAGTGGCAGGAGCTGTACAAAGTAATGCATCTCCTGACAGATTCACAACACATGCAAACTACCTTTTTCCAGTGCCAATGCCCCACTTGAATAGAACATCCTCATCAGGTGCGTTTCTTCTTTAAATTCCCTTTTCAGAATTTCCCATTTAGCAAGCTTCTTTGCGTTATTTCCCAGAGAACAAACAAAAACCTACGCATATCAACTTTAACGGGCTATTGGGATACCATTTGCCTATCACTTTCTTTTACCAGAAGCCACGGTAGATGTAATCATAAGAAAGACTAAGGGTGATTTATTGATTTTGACACTTCTTTCCCTCACTGGAAAATCTCCAGGATTAGGGAAATTGTTTAAGCAAGCGCATGAAGCATTAGGGCAATAGCTTAATTGCAAACCCAACCTCACTTCAGATACACTTGCTTCTCTCGTCTGCTTCCCATAAATGTAGTCACCGTAAGTAGGTGAACACTTCCCTTTGTGTGGCTTAGCATGCTCCATGTTAGGAAACCGAATCGGTTTGTCAAACTTTGGACTACAACTCCCACCAACATTTTGTTGAGCCCATTAGAGCAGTACCATCTAGTACGCCAACACGGATCAGTCACCAGACAGGACTTGACCGACCCTCATTCGACTCTTGATCCGACATACATCTTTTTCTTCTGGCCACTAACACAAATTGCAGCGGTAGAAAGTTCCTCATCTAGCTAATGTTGGCACTTGGTAGCTCTATCAGTTCACTGCACCAATGTTAATGGAGTCTCAAACCACTTGTGAAAGTTGTAACGGTAAATCAGTAGCTCAGCTTGGAATGTGCAAGACCAAGTAGCAGAATGTGTAGGGAATGTTTAATGTGGAATCGTAAAACTTAATATTCCAGGAATCAGCTGCAGTATGAAGCCTCAACAGGACTATGATAATACAGAACAGATAAATCTATTGCTTGGATTAAACAGTAACATTTTATAAAAGCTTATGTTTCAAAAGTTTGAACTTGGATAAGCAACTTTCATTTTGAAAAAATTGTGAAGAACATATTAAAAGCATTATAATCTACATTTTCTATAACAATATCACCTATATATCCACCAGCAGCAAATCAAATCCCAACCTTTTGACCCAGTTTTGAACCAGGCATGCCCGGTTTGTCCCATTTAATACCAGAGGGTATACTTCTTTGTCTTTGACCAACTATTTTTGTGTATACGGAACTTGTTCTTAAGGTATACTAGTATTACTTGTGATCATCTTCGAACAATAGTGTCACTCTTTCTGGAAGAAGGAAAGAACAAGATCTGTATGTACAGAGAAGAGCTGCGTGTCCACGAAATACTGTTTTGGAACAAGGGAAAGAAAATTCCAGTCAGCTTTCCGTTGACGGTTTTAGTCAAAAATAATGCATTTTCGCAATTTGCAATTCCTGACATGATTCAACTACAGGACCTATTAAGAAAGTCAAGAGTGTTAGCAGAAGCACACCTTCATAAATGGCCTGTCTCGGTTAGGGAATGAGTCTATGAAACTCTCCTTTAAGAGCAAAGATACCTAAAAAAAAAGGGAAAAGAAGACAGTTTTTGTGACTTGATGATGCTATTAAAAATTGTTTAACAGTAAAACTTTGTTCATCTAACAAGAAGGAAATGTCACACGATCTAGCTCTGCAGTTAGTGTTGAGATGCATGTTCCCACAATTAAGATGTACCCTTATGAAAACATGACTCGAGATATGTAGCCAGCCCACGTGCAGTTGCATCAAAACACTATTTCAGCCTAGTGCATACTGCCCATGCCCCCACCCGATACCCCACAAGCATTATGGGCATGATTTGTCGATAACACATCCTATGACCATCAGGTGCTTGTAAGCAAAATTCCTAACTTCTGTATTCTGTTGAGCGTCATTTCAGAACGAATGGGTCATTCATGAACATTATTTTCTTAAGCTCATTTTCATGTATGATGTATACCAAGAATGATATTTAACTACTAAATGTAGTGCATAAGCAGGATAAATCTGCTTCTTATGCGAAAACCTGTAAATTGGCAACAAAGAGCCTCTCTCTGGCAGATATGCAGGATACAACATGAGAAAAAAAGAAAGACCAGTTAAGAAAAAAGCAGACCTTATCATTATTGGATTGTACATTTGTGATTGTGTGTGACCGTAGGTTGAAGCAAAGGGAATCCAGGTAGCATCTCAACACTTCTAGAAAACCCTTGGCAGCTTGAACCTGAAATAGTTATACACGTGAGACACATACTGACACCAAATATATATTCAAGCAAATAGTAAAATGTTTTGTCAAAAATGCCATTCCCAACTCCCAAGTAATGGACATGGAAGGCACGACAGAAGAAGCTGGAAGAGCAGTTGCAATGCAACACAGTTGCATGATTACAAAAGATGAATATGAACAAAATTCGAGAATAATCACAAAGTCAAAGGAATTGCCATTTCTAAGAATAAATATAAACAATTTAGAGCTTTCAGGACACAATTAGCCAGTTAGATCCTAGTACTAATTATAATCGTTCAGTTCCTTGCTTCCTCTTTCATAATCTTAACTGGATAAATTGTTAAAAGTATAGTTACTTAGCACTTCAGAAATTTGTATTAAAGTGTAAATGTTAACAAGTTCATGAAGCTATGAGGTCCATACACCATCACCGCAGATGACACTCCACATCCACCATAATCAATATGTCTATGTAACACAGCAAATTTAGTCTTGGCACTAACAGAATATTTCTTGTGTCAACATGCCAAATGATACCAATTTAGCCATTCATCACAGCATTGTAGAACAACTATAGCTAGGCACACATACCACTAAAAGTTTCTTTTTTTGAGAAAATCATCATAAAATTAGAGTAAATATCAAATTTGTTTTCTGAACTTCAAGGCATTTTTCAATTGGATCACTAACCTTAATTTGTAAGGAGTTAATCATAATACATTCAAAGATAGAAAATCGACATCAAGAAGAGCAGCCGTTATAAAAGAAATAGAAAATATCACGTGGAAGCAAACCTGTGCGTCTGTGCACTCATATATTGGTCTTTTCTTTGCCAAATAACTTTCTCCGACTAGCTTTGAGTGATAAGGACTTAAACATGAAAACAACTCCTTGTGTTTTGGCAATTGTGGAATACTTGGTGCTCTTACCTACCATATCATGCAACAAGAAATATCGTATGAATTTACATCAAGTGAGTGTTCTACAGAATAAGGGAACCAGAAGAAGTGATAATATAGCTAGATAACAAATAAGGAGTCTCATGAAGATAGTCAAGACAATAGATCAAGCACAAAGGCCTAAGAGAAATGAAGACACAACTTCCAACGAGCGTAGTATGAATATATAGAAAGAAGTTGGCAATTGATGTAAGAATTTCACACAACTAAGAATTTTCCTTCTTAATTTAATTACAATTCTGAGATAAAAATCCATGTCATACATGGGGAAGTCATCAGCAATATTGTAGTACAAGAAAATGACTCCCAGTTGAAGGGAAGGGAGTAAAGTGAGGGGGAAATACAAAGTAGAAAGAATTATATAGTAATTTGGTTTAACTGATACATACAATTGAAGCAAAAACTACACATCCAAACTAAAAAAGCGAACCTGATTCTTGTCAGCATCAACCATAATAATGTTAGTTAACTTTGACTGCACCACACTTGTTTTGTTCTTTACACCCACCTAAAGGCACACAATTATATTAGTAAATAAAGCAAGTCATGTTATATCAATACGAAAAATATGAAAGTACGGCATATCTAATGTCCAATGATTCATATCTTTCCTCCTCCTGGTTTGAAGACACACTGGGGGCCTATTGAACAGCAGCACTTGAGAATAATGAATACATACAGAACTGAAACTAGATACTCACTATGTAAGGAACAGGTGCATCCAAAAAGTCGAGCATGTCATCTGGCAAGATCTAAAAATAAAATACCAATCAAGTCAAGAGTACAGGAAGAGAAGAAAACAAATCAATAAGAAGCATAGGCTAGAAAAATCCAAACCGGCATTAGGAGGCTTTGCCATTGATAGGGACGAATTAGTGGAATAATCGATAAAACTAAAGCAGATAAAATGCCCTGTGTGACGAAGAATTAAAAAGGAATCAAATAAAGAAGTTAATTATGTTAGTAAATACACATAAAGATTCAAAAAGGGTTTGTGTTCAGGCAAACAGAATGCACTGGTAATAGATAACACTAAACCAAACAAAGATGGTCCCACATTGAAAATCAATGGTTCTAGGTGGCAAGGTCAAATACATGTTAAAATATCATGAAACAACAAATATGACCAAGTCAAGCGGCTAATAGGTGCAGAATACTATTAAGAGAATTTTTCTGCTCCATACATGCAGTCAAATTACTCTTAACAGATTTGTGATAACTTCAAAAGCCAATGGACAATCATTAGGATCACACTTTATGCACCATGAAAACATACCAAATTTGAGCAAACAACCACAATTTGTTTCTCCAAAAGTGCTCCTGCGAATAATGTTAACACCTACAAGCACAGAAAATTAGCACCCAGGTTAATCTAGTGATGCTTAAATCAACATACACACTGAAGAAAAGCGTACTAAGCATATGATCCACCAAATAGAGGTAGACAGTACCAGTTCTTGGTCAACTAAGTGAAGCAAAACAGATGGAAGGTAGGAGTTCCAGATTTAATCATTTTCCAATTGCATTGCACGGTCATCAGTAATCAAACTAGTTTGACTTCAGAATGAGAGTATATGAGTTTGTAGGCAAATTTAGATCTATGCAGCAAAGAATATTCTTAATAATCAAACAATATGATCAGGCATGTCAAGCATCCATAATGTATTCACATTGGGATCAAATATTAAGTCTTTATAGCAAACAATTTCAAGAACACTGCCTGCATACATGCTCGAGTCGCAAGGTTCCACATATGCATGCAACAGCCCATGTTGACAATGACATTGCTTCCTCCTCAACCATGAGAGCATTATGGGCCTGATAAACGAACAAGAATCATTACATAAGAGAACAATTTCAACAAGTATGACATAAATAATAAGCATTGTATAAAGAAATGAGTATCACACAACAGGAAAAGTCATAGCATCTGATCACATTAAGGAAGCATCTGATTCTATCTAGACACCAGTATACCAACCTCTGCAATTTCCAAGTTTGTACTGCATGATCTCAAATCAATAGTTGAGCCAGCAATGTGCAGAACTGTCTCATCAGGTCTATGATATTCTAAGGGATGAAGGTGCTCCAGAGGTTGAAATCTAAGTGTTGAACCCCTGACAGGACAGTGTAGCTGGTAATACTCACACAATATCTGCAGTGATCCATGGTTGTTTGCCTGAAAAAGAAAACAAAACTTAAAACTCAAAAAGTAGTCAATTGATAACCGTAACTGTCTAGAAGCATAAATAAATTTCCATATAAAAGGAGATTCAGACCTTAGCCCATTCGAGAATATCAATGTGGTCACTTGAATCTTCTTGACCAGAAAAGGATGCCTCCTCTGTTTCTATATCATCAACGTCACTCCTGAAGTTCCTATCATCACTAGGAGAACCTTGAAAGCTGCATAAAGGGCAATTTTACACACTAAATGACAAAAAGTTGCCTACAAACAAGTGTTCTGAATGACATGTACAACTCATGTATCCTGACATACTTAATGTATCAAAATACAAAGCAAATTAATTTCAAACATAGAACATTTTATCTATCAAAAAATTATAACCTCCAAAACTGTAAATCATTAAATAGCTAAAATTTCAACCAGGACATTACTGATATTGGTAGATTTCAACAGATCAAGTCATGTCGGCCTTGTTGTCATTTTTTAGGACCAAAACAAGAGCTATCAATCATATTCTTAAAAAGATGCTTCACTAAGCACAACATTCAAAATATATTGACCGAAGAAGGAGCCATGTAAACTCCACTATAGAAACCATGTGCATTGATTTAACGCCTATATATACCTGCATGAAGATTCAGAACTTTCATACTGACAATACCGCAAGAAAGGAAGAACAGCAATTGGTAAATGTTTGTCTCCTGTTTGTTTATTGGACACAAAATCATCAGTATCAACGTTGCAATCTTCGGTATTTACGGCACCAGATTCTCCTTTAGATGAAAGCATTTCTGTCACAGAATCAATTGGAACAACGGCATTATCATTAATTCCTCTCTTCAATAAATGAATATTTGCCTGAACAAGTTGATCCTGCTGACTCCCATTGTCAGTGGCACCTCCAGGAGGAGAATCTGTTGAGCGTGATTCAGAAATTTCAACAGCTCCATCCATAATGTCCTGTGAACCTTTATAGTTAAATGATTCAGAATCCAAGTTGTTGCCTAATTTTTCTTCCTTTATATCCTCTAAAGCTTCTAGATCCAAAACACCAATATCTTTCGTCAACCGTTCCAGCCTTTCTTCTGCGAAGATACTATAAGAAAATTCCATAATCTCATAAATAACTACTTTATAAAGATTAATATCTAGACATTATTTATGCATTACCAATATATAAAATTGTAGGATATCCATTCTAAGTAGCTGACTTAATCAATCAACCGAGACTACATCTTATAAACTCCTACTGACTGGTGACCAGGGTAGAAATTAGAATTTGGCAAAAATGTTGTAAAGATATCATATGGATGTAGACCCACCTATTCAACACAGCAAAATGCAATTCAAAAAATGGAAGCCTTGATAGAATGCAGTAACATCTCTTTGTTGTTAGTACATGACGGCTCAAAGATGAGAAAGAAGACTGTTTATCTGAGATTCTGGACAGCAATCCAGATGGTTTCTGAACAATTTCTTCAACTAAAACACAGCACCCATACAGTGTTGAATTATCAGCAACCTATGTCACAGAAGACAAGGTTTAAAAGCAGAAGTGAGTTGATAGAGATGAGTCAAGTCAGTATTTCATACAACTCTAGAATGATACTCAGTCTCCCTCAAGTATACCACATGTCAAGGAGATAAAATATGTCTTATCAAATTCAAAATCAGTGACACACGGATTATGGTGGTAATACCTTGAAATCAGGTTTTGTTCAAAACCAAATAAATGGAACATGCAAGAATAGAAAAGAGGAGCATCATATATCCATTTTACCTGAAGTCGGAAGACAAATGACAAATCACTTTGTTTAAGGTGCTCCTGCAAAATAAGCACCCAACGAATGAGTTACCCTGAGATGCCTTTGCAAGAAACTATGCATTAACTTAAACCATAAAAACTTAAAGAAAAGAGTACAAGGACTCCTCAAATTCCAGAACAAACCCATTAATAATATTTTTGTCAGCTGATTGCAAACCAGAAGAAGAATGTAACAAAACTTAAGAGGATATAGTCCAGATGAGGGCTAATTGGAGAAGAAAATTACCAACCAACCAATTTAGTTCAAAGCTAAATTTTAGCACGTATGTAATATTTAATTTCTGTGATTAAGCAATACAATAGCAAAGGGATCCAAACTTAACTATATCCGTGAAAAGGTCACAAATATTAGGTGGACTCTTATAAGCTGAAAAGCATGTCCTTGAGAGGTTCATGCGAGGGGATTGGTTACCCACTCCACCTCCACATAACAAAAAACTATCAAGTCCTTCTAAGAATTCACATCAAAATGAGATGCACCTGGCCTAGAAGAATTTCATTCATCTCACTCATTGAAGGAGTTCTCTCAACAGCACGAACCTGGAAAAGAATCTTAATAAGCATGTTTCTTACTCATATGAGAGTACGTCAATCAAAGTAATACATAAAAAGTTGCAAAATAAACATGAAAACCAAAAACTGACAACCCAACCTCTAGTCCTCCAGGGAAGCAAAAAGATAAAAGATCCTTATATTTGAGAGGTAGCTCTTTTCCTGGAGGGTAAACAAATAGAACCTGAAAGTTAAACCAAGAATCATCACTGCTTGATAAACTAATACTGGGACAAGTATCTTTTGAACATTTGGCACTAAAGGTCCTCACCTGAGGCTCAAGGATGGGCTCTATGCGAGCCTGATTCTGACAAGAAAATGCACTTTGCAGTCTTCCAGAACCCTCAGACTTTTTACCTACATACTGCCTTTGAAGCGCCTGAAGATCACAATTAGGATGAAGTCCAACAACTACCATGCTCTCAAAAAGCTTTGACGGTTCCTTTAGAGACTTGTTGTCCTGAACACTCAAATAACATAGTTGTTATGAAAACACTAGGATTTGAAGCTGCAACATTATCCAATGCAAAGAAAATGAACACAACAACCCCAGGAAAACAGGAAATTACTGCAGCGACACAAATTGCTAGCTTCCCAAAAATCTAGGAGCTACAATCTATCAATTAAGCAAAGAATTCAAATTTACATGGAAATCAAGCACTAAATAACTAATCAAAATAGGATAGGGCAAAGCAAATTTTGAAAAGAAAAAGCTCCACAATGGAATGTTTTTAGAAATCATCCCTACACGCACAACTATTGCTTTCGTGTGAAACTAATTCATTTTACCTACCAAGTACTGTAATTGAAAGCTTGCCCATTGACGCTTCTGGCTCGTTAGAACTTCTGGATTGTAAGCTTCACTTTTCACTTCAAGAGGAGGGGAAGAAAAACCTTTTAACACTCTTGTAAGTTGACGCTGCAATTTCTGAAAGTGGGTATCACCCTGATCATCGTTCGGCGAGAACACTACAGAGGGCCGTGGTGATCGAGGAGCAGTTGCACCAGCAGCGACTGCAGCAACCGCTCTTGCAACATCTTCTGTAGTCTGCATGAAAAATTGAGCACTCCAACTAGGGATACTGGTCTCCTCAGTATTGGCCATTCTTGGAAAGCTCCTCTACAGCTGAATCATGTAATAAATAAGCTAAGGATTTCACACACTAAATTCTTCATCTTCTGTGAAATCTAACACCCCAGTTGAGAAAAGAAAGTAAACACACAAAAATTGAAAGATTTTGCCACCATAAAACAAGAAGACATAATATAGCAAAAAGTTATAATCTGACAAAAAGTTTAATCTTTCTGTAGATCCCAACAATAAGCATGAAAGCAAATCCTTAAATATCAAAACCCCAATAGTTTTCTTCCAAAGATTCAACTTTTTCTCAGCAGACTAAATGTAATGCTCATATCTGAGCTGTTCTACCTTTATAGCTTCCTTCCATCAAACTTCGTCTAAAAAGAAGAAGTTAAGAAAACAAATACGAAAAAGAGCACATTTACATCTTGTTAAAAAAAAAACGTTGATTTTAAGGAGCCAGGTAACCAGTCATATAAGTAAGAGAATGCGTGTCAAACACAATCAAGAAAATCTCAGGTTCTGATGCAAATGTTTTGAAGATGAAAAAAGAAAAGCTTCGAGCTTAACACGAAACAAAAATGGAAGAACAACGAATCACTAATTAAATGGGACATGAAAGGATAATTAAACAGAATCAGGAAAAGAAAAACTCACCTTGACGAAGCTATAAATTGAAAAAAAAAAACAGAGAGATAGAATAGAAAAGAGACAGAGAGTTGCGTTTCAGGCGGCCATAACAAAGAAAGCTCGGGCCTTTCTTCTTGGCACGCAAAGCAGAAAGAGGGAGGGAGGTTACGAACAAAGTAAATTAAATAGGGTATTAATTATATTAATGGAAAGTTAATTAGATCATTGCAAGAAGATGAAAGAGAAAGGGAAGTCAAAAAGAAAAAACGAAACAGGACACGAAACAATGAGGAAAGGAAAAAGGAGAGGATTTTCTCCTCGTATTCGTCGATGTTGTTATTGTTGTTGGCTTGTGGGTGACTGGGTGTTCTCTTTTTTATGCTCTGCTTAAATTCCCATTTGGGTACACCACCTCAGAGTTTAAATCATTTTCCCAATAGAGAAGCAGGAACAGAGGCTGAGAGGCAACACAGAAAGAAACAAGAAAGAAAAAGAAAGATCATTGAACTCTTTCCTTTCTGTTTTTATCCCGAGAAAATCTATTTATACTCACTTCTAGTCTTCTTCGTTATACAATCAAATCCTCTTGTTTGGTGATAAACATCACAAAAAGAAAATGACATCGGCAGCTTGTGTGTGGTCAGTTTTTTGCGTTTTTTACTTGCTTGTCTCTTGCAAGCAGCAACTTCCTTTACTTGGGTTCCACAGCAACCAAGGCAGGTTGCTTACATTGCTATATGTACAAGAAGGTCTCTGTTTTTATTTCTTTTCCCTTTTTCTTTTCCTAGCTATTTAATTATTTACCTTTTTCCATGCTGGAGCATTACTTTTCCACCCAGTCTTATTTATCCTTATAATATAGAATGATGAGATTGAGAAAGGAGTGTTCTCTTTTCCTTTGTTTAGAACAGGGACCACTCAAGTTTATGCTTAACATCATTGCTCGATATGGAGAATCAGACCCTGTGGGGTATAAACACCAACACCTTTGCCTTCTGTTCGCTAGCTACTTCTTCTTGGACACCCATTACTTGGGAGTTTTAGCAAGCAGCCTTAAGTACTAAAAATATTTAGTTTGTCAATCTTTTTGCATATCTATCAGATATTGTTGATCTAACAAGAAACATTACGTTATGCAATTGATTCACGTTTGGAGCCAACAAGAATGCCTATTTTAATGTATCTCTATCACAACATAAACATTAGAATTGTGATTTGTCATAAGATTACTTAAAATGTGATTCAATTAGTTTTTCCATTCAATATTAATCTAAGGTAAGGTATTTCATTGAAATAAATGAGGAGAAAATGTATGACTAACTTTCTTGCATTTCTTGGGGAAAGCCTGTTTCGGCCCAATCGTTACTCGTCAGTCGTCATCACATGGACGTTGGTCACTCTTTTCCATGGAAGTTGCAACCATGTAATTTAATGTGCTGAGCTATCACTTTACGACAACCTTAGGAGATCAGAGCAAATTTAATATTAGATTAGACCTTCATGTGTTACACAACTGAGAACAGGAAAAGAATCTGACAGCACTCAAAATTTTGGGGTCAGTCTTGTCCAACATCTCTTCCCTGGTCAAGACTGTCTCTGATTTGAGCGCGTGATTATTGTGCTCAATTTCAACATGTTTTCATTTTGATGAACGACTAAGACCATGTAATGTAATCCTACCCGTTCAGATTGTCCTGCTTTCCTAGAGGAATCCTGCCCATTGAAAAATCACTAAAGAATGTGGTCAAATTTTGTACCGACCACAAAGTCCAAACTTGGCTGCTCACTCACCTTCTATAAACTTTCCTGCAAGATCTCTGTAACCCACGTCTGCTTTTGTGCCCTGGTTGTATCTCCATCTCCTTTTCGATCATCGCGTCAGCAGTTTAGCTTCAGTTCTGGTAATCAACAATGGCTGAAACAAGGGAAGGGACCACACTTTTCTCTCCTTACCAGATGGGCAAGTTCAGCCTCTCTCACAGGTAAATTTACTTCATCAAGTTATTTCTTCCTATTTCTGTTTCAAGCTCATAGTAGATTTGGATTTCTATTTGGGTTTTTAGTAGCGTTTTCAAACATAAAGGTCGCGAGCTTTTCCTCGGAGGTTGGACAGTGTCCGAGATTTCCATCTTTGCAATGATTTGGTTTTATTACTGGATTGTCCTTTTACAAGGTTATGTGGTTGCGACAGGGTGGTGCTTGCTCCGATGACGAGATGCAGGGCATTGAATGGGATTCCGACGGCGGCGTTGACAGAGTACTACACCCAGAGGTCTACTCCTGGCGGATTTCTCATTACCGAAGGCACTATGATCTCTCCAACTTCAGCAGGGTAAATTCGTCAATCTTGTCTAGCTTTTGAAGGGATATTTACCAACAATAAATGGCTGGTGACAGAATTTGAGTGCTCTTTGGGTCCTACGGCACGCATTGGTGGATGTCTTGTTAAGTCCACCCAAGTCATCGTCGCCATTACTGTAGGCTCCATGTGTCATACTCCAATTTGTTAGCAACATTGCCAGAAGTTCAAGCTATTGGTTGTGTATGGCAGCTTGGCAATGGTCTCATTTGATGTCTGAAGTCTTGACTTTTTAAGATATTGACCTACAAAATGATTTTAGAATTTTAAGCTGCATAATCATGGAAGTTTATTGTTAAAGTGGCAGATGCTCTGCAGCATATGATATATATTTTTTAACTGTAGAAGAAAAGAGGTTGGAATTGGGAAGAAAATTGTGTGAAGCTAATTGCTTCAATGCATCTACCTGATAGAACAACTGTACCTTATTGTGATGAATCCCCACCCACCATAGATCCGTATCATTAGCAAGGACTTGTTCGTAACAAAAATCTGACCTTCTGTTTAATGTCGAATTCAGGTTTCCTCACGTACCTGGTATTTACTCAGAAGAACAAGTGGAAGCTTGGAAGAAGGTAGTGGGTGCAGTTCATGCGAAAGGTAGCATCATTTTCTGTCAATTGTGGCATGTCGGTCGCGCATCTCATGAGGGTAAATTTGTTATCAAATTTTGATAAGAAAATTGGTTCTCTTTCAAACAAGTTTCCTCTTCCAATCTGATACATTGAGGCTAGAAGTGATAAGTCTCTTATGTGATTTTGATGGATAAATTAGTATATCAACCTGGTGGGGCTGCACCAATATCTTCAACAAGCAAGGCCATCTCAAACAGGTGGAGAATTCTGATGCCAGATGGAACTCACGCCACCTATCCTGAGCCTCGACGATTGAAAACCTCTGAAATTCCAGAAGTGGTGGAGCATTATCGCTGTGCAGCTCTTAATGCCATCCGAGCGGGTTAGTATATATGGTTTGACTCTTACTTTCTTTGTTTGTTACTGGCCTTGTAGTTTAATGTATAGAACTTGAAGAAAGGGGAGATTGACTGATAAGCTAAATTACACGGGAAGATGCTTAGGCAGCTATATTTATTCCTAACCAAAATGAAAAGTGTTTCTTCAGCTTATCTGTGTTCCGTATTTCCGTAACTAAGGGACATGCTCACTTGACTTGCAGGTTTTGATGGAATTGAGATTCATGGAGCCCATGGTTACCTTATTGATCAGTTCCTCAAGGACGGGATCAATGACAGAACAGATGAGTATGGTGGATCGCTTGAAAACCGCTGCAGATTCTTGCTGCAAATTGTTCAAGCAGTAGCCACAGCCATCGGTGCAGATCGAATTGCTGTCAGAATGTCACCAGCAATTGATCACCTTGATGCCACAGACTCTGATCCACTTAACTTGGGGCTTGCAGTCATTGAGAGACTTAACAAACTGCAGCTAAACTTATGTGAAAAACTCAGTTATCTCCATGTAACTCAGCCTCGCTACACGGCCTACGGCCAAACAGAATCAGGTAGACATGGTAATGAAGACGAAGAAGCTCAACTAATGAGGACATTGAGAAGGGCTTATCGGGGAACATTCATGTGTAGTGGTGGATACACTAGGGAGTTAGGTATGCAGGCTGTTTCTGATGGTGATGCAGATCTGGTCTCCTATGGCCGGCTTTTTATCTCTAACCCAGACTTGGTTTTGAGGCTTAAGCTCAATGCACCCTTAACTAGGTATAACAGGAGGACTTTCTATACACATGATCCTGTTGTTGGGTACACGGACTATCCTTTTCTGAGCAAAACAAGTGGTACTAAGGAGCAGCTATCACGCCTTTAAATTGGAAATCTGTTGGGATTATTTCTGAAGCAGTATTAGATCTTGTATTGAATTAGAACTTGGTTTCTAAAGTCAGTTTCTCTATTTGAAGAGGTTGTCTTGTTTCTAGGAGACTTGGTTATAAAAAAAAAAAACCGTATCTTTGATGAGTACTGAATTAGACCATATACACGAGGAAAGAAAACCAAATTTTCATTCGATTAATTAGGTAATGTTCTCACAATAAGTTTAATAAATATATAATATAACCCACATAATATATTAATATCTTAAACATAATCAATAAAGATATTAAAAAAAAAAAGATTTGATGTATCTACTGTTGGGGTCTGCGCGGACTCACAGCAAATAGTTGCGGATCATAAATGTATGGGGTCACTGTGTGATCTTACTGTCAGAATGCGTCTAAAGCAAGGGTGGAGGTGGAGTCAGGTGACCCCCACTCTCCCACTCTCCTCGTACGGTTACCTTCTCTGAAGATTCGTCATCGTTCCAGTATGCATACTGTGGAGAAGCGCAGTAAAAAGTTATTCAGCTAGGTGTGACTTTTGGCAAGGGTCCAACTTTCAAAGGAGTCACAAAGGAAACGAGGGACTTTAAAACTTTCGTCTGATGTTTGGGACATATTCCAACAACCGTGGAGGATGGGGAATTCTCAACATCCACACATTGTCTAAGGGACACCATTTCAAGCGATCAAAAAGGTCGTTGGAGACTTTCGTTAGCTGTGTAAAGATGTCTCCTTTTGCCCAAGTTTCCTCCCCTTCCCATGTGCTCGTGGACCACTTTTTGACACAAGCTTAGTCCTATTTCGATCACTGCTCATGGACTTGGTTTGTCTTATCAGAATCACAGGTTCAAGCTAGAGCGATTACAATGCAGATTAGGAAATCCAGATTGGAATTGCCTGACTGATAATACAGATTAGATTGCAGGTTGTGACTTCTGAGGTAAATAATGAATTTTGGTTCCAACTTCCAAGTGGAAATTCAAAGGCTGCATGGTAAAAGACGAACACAAATCAAGGATTCTAGATATTCAACTAGAATTCTGCAGAAAACCCAAATGGCATATAGCAACAAAGGATCACACTTTTGGTTCGCAACTGGCATAGTTAATCTCAGGAAAATGAAAAGAAGAAATCTTCCGGAGACAAATCTCCCGGGTTGTAATTTCAGTTACATCCTTAAGGACACGTGAATCATTAGCAATGACATAGATCAGAACGAGATGATTGATGAATCATAGAACAAATCCGTCCAGCTGGATGCTTTATCATTTCCTAGTCCCACCTACTCTGGTCCAACAACCTTATTCGCATGTTTGTTTGCATAACAAACTCAGACATAACCTAAACTCGTGCTTATGATGTTCTTTTGGAATATGAATTACTTCTAAAACAAGTGGAAGGACTATGCTTATGGATACAAATGGAAAACATTAGTTTTGGATAAAAGGGTTGCTTTTTTTGTTTAACATCCTTAAAAAATGAAAATAATCGCTAACCTTTAAAAGATCAGAGAATAACGTGCAAGAGAAAATCAGGGTCGAAACATACAGGTTGTCAAATGGAAAAGAAAGACACAGACAGATGGGGACTTGGTCTCTGCTTGCTAGTTTTATGTGGGCTCCTGGAGAATATTTATAGCTGTTATTTTCTATCTTTGACAGCTGGTCATGTTTGTTCATTCTATAAATACAGTTTGTTTATCACAAAAATCCTCCGCACGGAAAGTCCCGCAATATTACACAATGAGTCTCTTTGGTATTGGCAGGTAATCCTTTTTCTCTGATCGTTTTTCCTATTTTTTCCGTTCTGGGTTGTTCATTTTCTGATAAGATTTTTTCTCTCCACTAATCTGTATATCCTCAGTTTTTATTGGGTATTTCTTTAGCCTCTATTTCGTTGTTAATAACAAGTTGGAAGACAATGCAATGGAAGATATGTTTGTGGATTTCTGATTTATGTTTCTGAGTTAGTATCATGATCATGATCACGATTCAGACAAAAAAAAAAAAACTGAAACTGAAACTGAAACTGAACAGAAAGGAAGAGAGGAATATAGAGAGACGTGAGAGGATAAAGAGAACAGAATTTAGAGATAATGACGGAAAATATATTGATTTCCAGGACTGGACTGTATTTGAAAGCGATAACTACGTATACTTTTCTTAATTCCTGACTAAGCTTTTTTTTCTCCCCTTCCTGACAATCTGATGAAATGAAGAAATCAAAAGACGTTCCGGCCTAAAAAGAATGCTCCGTCAGGAAGTAAGGTTGGTTATCTTCCTTTCACTCTTATTATGAATCTTTTTGATTTTGTGTCCACATTGTTTCAGTTGATGCAATGCATTTTCTGAACTGGATCAGGGTGCTCAGCTTCAAAAACACATAGATTCAACCTTGGGAAGTGGAAACTTGAGGGAAGCTGTGAGATTGCCTCCTGGAGAAGACATAAATGAGTGGTTGGCTGTAAACAGTGAGATCCCAGTCATTTTCTCTTTGTTTCTTCACCCTTTCCTGTCTCATTGCAGGATTGTCATTGTTAGTTATGCAAAATCCTCAGATTTGCAGTAACTTCTTGTGTGTGTAAATTACAGCCGTGGACTTCTTCAATCAAGTTAACATTTTGTATGGTACTCTTTCTGAGTTCTGTACGTCCTCAATCTGTCCGACAATGTCTGCAGGACCTAAGTAATATCCTAAATCCATGAAATTTTCTCTTTAGAGATTTGATTGTGGAGTAGTGAACTGATGCTCGGAATTTCTCTGTGAGATCACGGTTACAATTCTTTGAGTTATCAGAACTCTGCAGAATTCTGACCTTATTACTTTTCCCTGTTCATCCTCAGCTTTTAGGAGACAGTTACTCAGGTTTTTTTGTTTCTTTACAGGTACGAGTATAGATGGGCCGATGGTGTAGCCATTAAGAAGCCAATAGAAGTATCCGCACCGAAGTACGTTGAATATCTGATGGACTGGATCGAGTCTCAGCTTGATGATGAAATGATATTCCCTCAGAGATTGGGTCTGTGTGCTTTCCTAATCACAGTAACTTTAGTTCTCTTCTTACAAAGTGTTTTTAGTATCATCAAGAATTCTAACACTGAAACATGACGTAAACTGCAGGGGCACCATTTCCACCAAATTTCAAAGATGTAGTTAAGACGATCTTTAAGAGACTATTTAGGGTATATGCACACATCTACCACTCGCACTTTCAGAAGATTGTGAATTTGCAGGAAGAAGCCCATCTGAATACTTGCTTCAAACATTTTGTTCTTTTCACATGGGTAAGTTGTTTTAAAAGTTATGATCCTGACAAAGTTTTGATCTTGACCATGCTTAATCTCTGTCAATTGTGAACTTTTTAAAAAGCTTATGGATTGTGAGATGATGCAGGAATTTCGGTTAATCGATAAAGGGGAACTTGCGCCACTCTCCGACCTTGTCGATTCAATTCTGCAGTTATAGTGCTCTGAGAATCCCCTTGTTCTTCCAAAACTTCAATCTTCTTTTATGTTCACAGGTTATAAATCAGAATGGCTGCGGATGATTTTTGCTAGACTCACTTTCCTGTATATTTTCGGTGGACGAAATACCTTATATAAACTTTCTTTTCTGTTTATCTCTGCTCTTAAAATCATTAGATTAACACAAACTTTCCTGATCCAAGGGAAACCTTAAATCTGGTTCCCCTTGTTCTGCAACATTACTTTCCTGTCGAACTTAACAGTGAACACCAAATTGAAATCTTTGTAGTTGATACGATTCCAGCTTTTTATTGAAATTACGAGGCTGTGAACGAAACAAAAATAAAAAATGCCAATTTGTTGGATGCAATTACCAATTATTACAGCAAATTGCCAGTCAAAATTACAAATAGGTGGCATAAGCTACTTGATCTTCGTATCTTTAAGACTTGGATTAATTCTAACAGATTAATTATAACCTGTACGTATGGGTTCAGGCCGTGTCGCACAACAAACAGGCTCAGATTTTTATGATTAACCCGGAACTTGATCGAGCTCAGTTTCCAGCTCGGACCTGTCAAAGGTTTGTCAACGTCAGATATTGTCATTCCTACATCTAGGGAAGTCTGAAACTGAGTTGAATAAATGAATGAAAGAGTACTAATTAGGACGACAAACAGTTTAGTAGTTGGAAGGAAACGCTGGACCGCACTTAAAGACTGTCTTTCAATTTTCGTCAGTAGTGGTACTACAACATTTATTAACATCCAGATACAAAATTTAATCAGTAAACACTCCGCAATTTGGAGCTTAAGGTATGTGTATATCCCACCAGGAGATTCAGCACCTCAGAAGTCTCAACTGCTTTCAATTGAATCCACTTCTCGTGTGATTAGCTCAGTTTCGTAATGACCATAGAAGGAAAAAAGGTTACTTTATACTCGTCTATACTTCGTTGTACACGACCATCAGAGAATAGTCAGCGAAACTTCTATGCAGTGACTGGCATGTTAACCAGCAGCAACCATAAATGGCAGTGACCCTGCTCCAACAATGGAGCTTTCTCCACACCAGTACTTCCAACCCCAAAGCCACTTTTGTCCTGAATTCCCATAGTCGGCAATGAAGATAGTCACCTTCCAGTATAAAAATGTCCGGATCAATGACACCACCACACTTCTTTACAGGCAGTTGAGCTAGTATCATGAATTACCTACCTGCCAATTTAATTCTACTTTTCTTGAGTTGTTCCACAAATACATCCTGGAAGAGGATTTGCATAAAAACTCTCCTCAAATTTCGGAAACTCTCCTTTTTCTCGTAGATATGGCGCTCCATCTCGATCCTTGTGAAGTTTTTTTACTTTGGAACTAAACTTTTTCCAAGAAATTGTTCCTCCATCCAATTCATCCACAAGTTTTACAAATTTCATCCTGCATCAGTCACAATAGAATAAGTACATGCCATGTAGAAGGGGTGAGAAATAGCTTGAAAAACCTTGTAAGTATCTTCATGTAGCTTGAACAGATCAGGATAGGAAGATACCTGTCTGGACTAATAGTCTTCTTAAAGTTCTCAAATCGCCTATGGCCCTGCACCGCCTTTGCCATATTTCCATCATAAGTATAAAGAAAAGCATCACTTTGAAGTGCAACCACATAGTCTATCCCTGCCAGCATGTTTTGATGATTCTGAAAAGGATTCAACTCATCCTCTGTGGAAAGAGAGGAATGAGAGAAGATGTTAGGGAAGTCATCTACAAGATATTGCATGCTCCCTTTCCCATACGCCTCACCGGCTACCAAGTATATCCTGGTGCTAGAAGGGAAGCCCAGCCCTTTGAGCAAAAGTGACGTCTCCCTAGGGGTCAAAGGGCAACCACCAAGCAACCTTCTTTCTGTACCGTTTATTTCTTTCTCCTTCCAATGGCTGACCTCATAACGCATTTTGTGTAGCTCTTCATCTTCTTCTGCTGTCAAATTATGACTGCAGCCCGTAAATGCAAGCATATCTTTCTCATACCTGTATTAGGACAAAGAAAAGAATATAAACAGTTAGAAATACTGGAATCCAACTCAAGAAAACTTCTGTGCAAAACCATTAGTTTGTCCAATATTTTCAGAAGAAATTTAAGTAATCAAGTAACTTCATGTAATTGAACCATAATATTTTCGTCACTTTCATTACCTAGGAGACAAATTTGGCTGCTTATATTCCATCATTTTAATAAAGCCAAAATAGCCACTGAAAGTTCAATTCAGGTCCTGATTAATCACTTCCTCAATCGTGCCATGTTACTTGCAAGGCCACATCAAAGGCTTCCAACTTTGAAATTACTCACTCTTTTTTAATTTGTTGGCATCAAGACCATTTGAACAACTTTGAAACTTGTAATCATTCTTTAATCACAATACAGATGAAACACCATACTTTTTCATTATTCTCCAGCTTATCGTTAGAATTATAGAAAACAAAATCTGTCCATCTTCACCCCAATTAGTAGTTTCAAGTGAATAAGAAAAGAAGTATCCAATTTCAACCTCAGAAAGAGTTTACAAACAGAACTTGCCTCAAATGAAGAGCAAGGTAGGGGCTTCCATTTTCTCTCATTCTGGTTACCAAGGTGTTTCCATGTTCTTCTATTGATTCAGAATATTTGAGAGCTCTGTAATTAACTCGACATCTCAGCTTTTGCAGGGAGTCACGGATATCGTTGTTGGCAAGCCGAGAATCACTATGAGTAAAGTAGATAACTTTATGATGCTTCAACAAAGGCAAGATCTCTGTTTTATAGTAGCTAGTCTGTACAAACAAACTCCAGATCAATGAATTATCTTTAGACTGAGAAGGAAAAAAAAAAAAGAAGAGGCAGCAAGATATTGATGGGATAACCTTAGACCAAGATATTGGAGTTTTCATGAAAGGCTCAATAGCAGCATAGGCAGGTGGTAATGTTTCAACAATGAGGACATCATCCTTGAGTGTGTCGATGAAGTGCCGCCAATTGAAAAGATCCTTAAAGCCACTGCAGAAACATTTCAATATACTCAAGGGTCATTCCAAAAGCAATAATGTACATGACAGATTTCAGACATTGCAAAACAAATATCTAAAATCAAACAAGTAAAACCACTTCAGCTATGGATAAGTTAACTAACTACAAATGAAAACATGACATCCCAATTGGAGAAGAGATGAATATACATAGCAAACAGAAATGCATTTGCACAAGTTCTGGAGCTGTCTGTAACAGGGTTGCTGACATTACAGCTAAATTGGAACGATTGAATGTCGACATTATTGAAAACAAGCTTCATTTTGTATTTGTATCAAGGGAATTGTTAATCAGTTTTCAGTACAGGTGATTGGAAAGTTAAGAATAAACAAACCTCTCATCAGCCCAATAGGAAGTGTGATCAAGAGAAGGAAGTACCAGTGTTGCCTTCATAATTTTAGCTATAGCCACCATATCGCATATCTGCACGCTAAAACTTTATTACTTCAGACTATGGTCAATATCAACGAAAGATCAGTGAAAGAAACAACCAGATAGCAAGAAAGCCAGACCCCAAATCTCATCTGATTCAGGCCACCATTAGCATTTATGAGAATATAACCATTTGTCTTGGAACCTAGCTCTGCCAAGAAAAGAAAGAATGAAGACTTAGAAACTCAGTTGTGTCCACAACAATTGAGAAGAAGAGAGAATTTTAGAGAATATCCAAGTACCATACTTCTATGACCGCCTAATTCATCAATGCACTGTATGAAATTCTCGCTGTTGGGTTTGGACCAGACAACTGGTAACTGCAGAAAAAGGTGAAGTTCAGAAATTGAAGCCATGGAGTAGAATAAGCCTTCAGGTTAGTAAATCGTACGTTTTAGAGAATTTAGTTTAGGTTTCTATTCTAATGTTTCAATAATCAAATCAAGTTACATTAAGTTATATAGAGTTTAAGCTCAAACAAAACTCACTTGAGCGACGCTCTTCTGGCTTCTAATTTCTGTTGCTACTGTTTTCAATGTTCGGTCCTTGTCATTTTCTCTATCCTCATAGCCATAATTATTAGAGTTTTGAGAAGTATGGCCTTGTCCCAGTGTCTTTGAATTGATAAAATCCTGTATGAAAATAAAGAACTTCTGAGGAAAGACAGAGCTTATGACAATGAAATGCAACAGAAGACAAGCAAGGAAATCAGTGAGCAACCAAACAAAATATCAAGGAAAGAAAAGGCTGCTGTGGAGAGTTTTGCACGTCACATATAGCAGATTGAAAGCCATGCCAGGACAAGCAAACAACCCAAGATTCTAACTACGAGGCAACTCCCTTTTCTTGTTTTCCGATGTACCATAAAAGATTCACGTTTGTTGAGAACTGCAGAAAATGAAACTAGCCTATTGTGCAGACTATTATGTGGAGTAACCCTATTCATTATACAGGTTAAAATTCCTAACTTCAATGTGGAATGTCCCAACAAAAAATTAACCTCGGGCTAGTTGCCGAATAGATTTTCTTCAGTCACCGACACACTTTGCACGCATATATGAACTAACCTTATCGGAGGCAGCGCTTTCAAGTACAGATCCAAACCACCCACTTGCACAAATCTTAAAAACACCCAAAAACAAACAAGCCCCACAAAAAAGGAAGAACATCCAGTGCCCAAGTTTCTTCCTTTCTCTCAACCCCAAATCAATCACCGCCGATCCAAATCCACCCTTCTTGTTCGACAAACTCTTCACCACACCTCCATGAACTCTCTGACTCAGCAACTGGTTATGCCCCTGCTTCTCAAATTCACCACAATCAGATCTTGGCGAGTTCACGGGAAGATCAATCTCATGGTGCGTGCCCAGAACTACACCACCGCCACTACCACTGCTGTTAGCGTGCGCGTTGCCGTTGCCATTGCTATGAGCAGCACTGGCAGTGTTGTTTCGCTTGAAAGAATGATTCCGACGAGTCATTCGACCCGAGTAACGAGGGCTGTTAACTCGAGGAGAGACTCCATCGTTAGTGTTGTGATTGTGGTGGTGAGAGTCAGAATGGTGACCCATCAACGCATATATATAACCGCAGACACGATACAGTTAAAAGTTTGGGGCCAACGGTGATTTTGGATTGGGATGTGATGATGCCGATCGCCGTTAACAAACCAGAAAGTTGTAGAATTTAATGTCAGAGATTTGGTGTCTGTTCAGTTTTGTTGTCTGAATGGAGAGATGGTGAGGAGAGAGAAAAGTATGAAAGGAGGATCCGGGTACGATTGTGTGTTGTGGTGGATCTGATCTCACTCTATATTGATAGAGTGGATAAATTACAAAACAAATTTTACCATTGATCATTCGGTTGCAGTAAGATTTGCGTATTCTGATCATCATCAGCAGTGAAGGTTCCCATTCCGTTCCCCCGTGTATGTGTCTCACAAAATATAGAATCGAAACCCCCTCAAACCGACCAACCATTTATTATTCCTATTTTCGTTTTTTTTTTTTTTGTTGTCCGTGTTTTTTGTTTTGGTATACTTTCCTTTTTTTTCATTTTTTTTGACTTTACTAATAGAAGTTATTACCAAAAATGTATATGCTTGGTATTATTACTACGAATAGGTTAATATTATTATTGACAATTGTAAGCAAAAATTACGCTCCACACAAATTAATTATATTATTTAATTTCAATTTAATGGATAAAGTTCTATTTAATTAAAATTTTAAATTATACTAAAATCAAGTAAAAATTATAAATTTTAACACGAACTTATTTAAAATGTTAACTTGTCTATTAAATTAAACTTTACGAATTAAAATTAGATTTATAAAGAATTTTAAATTCTATTTTAACGTTTATGGAGCTTGTTGAAAATCCCAACTCACCTCCAAAAATTAACTTGAGAGAGCAGGTTTACATACTATTATAAATGACTGAATTCACTTATACTTGTCCGATGTGAAATTCTTGACACATACTCCTCAACTCAAAGCAAGGCTGGATATTTGTTGAGTATATTGGCAAAGGTACACCGCCTCAAACTATCAAGACAAACAAGCTCTAATACTATATTAAAAGGCCTAATTCATCCCGAAAGTTAACTTGAGAGAGAAGGTTTGTATACTATTATAAATAACTGAATTCACTTATACTTGTCCGACATAGGATTATTGACAAACCATAAACCTAATCTAGACATTATTAAACTTAGGTGTAGTGATAAATGATAAAAATATCAATACTTTTTAATATTTATATTAATTTTCCGGTACTTTTAAATAAAAATAATATTATGAGAATATATGTAAATTTTTTTAATTTTATTTAATCTTTAATTAATTTTATAATATTATAATATCGATTAAATCTTTTAAAACTTTAAACGTTTTATCTTATATATTTAATTTTCGATCTAATTTTTAAAGCATTTAATCCTACATTGGTTAGGTTATTTTGCACACACGGTCAAATGAATTCTCGTTGCATCCATTGGATTCTATTTTAAAGAATTTGTTCACTCAGTCTAAAAAGACATTATTTGGCACATACACATATAAAGGTCAAACGTGAATAAGATTACGTTTATCCGTAGTGAGATTAAGTGTGTACTTATTTAGTGAGTATGAAATAAAAATGGGTATAGAATAAAAGATTTAGTTTAATAAAAGATTATGATTATAAAGTTATTATTTGATTACTCATTTTGGAGTAATACCCCATTCTTCTACCAATTTAGAAGAATGAGTATCATTGTTATGTAACGATGCTTTTTATAATTAATTAAAATATAATTATTAATTAACTACAATATAATGAATTAAAATATAATTCATTCATTAATTAAAATATTGTAATTAATTAATTAATTAAAATATAATCAATTGATTGGTTAAAATATAATTAATTAATTAGTTACAACATAAGTAATTAAAATATAATTATTTATTAATTAACTACAATATAATTAATTAAAATATAACACATTCATTAATTAAAATATTATAATTAATTATTTAAAATATTATTATTATTATTTATTAAAATATAATAATAATTAATTAAAATATTATTATTATTATTTAAAATATAATAATTAATTAAATTAAAATTAAAATTAATTATAATATTTTAATTAATCAATTATAGTATAATTAATTAATTAATTAAAATATAATAAAATTATATTTTTCAATATTTTTTACAAATTAACTATTGTCAATATTAATGTTAATCATTCCTTCCTCTTAACCAACCATAATAATTATAACAATAATATCCATTTTCATTCTTCGTTATATTCATTCTTATTTCTATTATCATTTTCCCATACGAACCAACTATCCTAAGCTATATGTTCCCATGACATGATATACTTTTCTATTTAGATACATACATTTATATTTATTATTCTCGTCCTATTTATCGTTAAAGATAAGATATGCCAAATAAGATGCATTAGTAAAAGCCTGCCCGATCTTATATTTTTTTAATTGAAAAATAACGTTGTTTTTTTCCCTCAAGCTAGAGGCCGGGCATGAGGCCGGCGGATTTTGCCATTCCCTTGCCCACCTCTTTTTGTTTCACATTCAAGTACGTCACAGAAAGTAGCCTAACGTAGCCATGCGAAAGATCGCAGCAATAATGATGACACACATGTGCACGGCACAAAAGCTAAAGCTTGCTTTTATGACATTTTCTGGAGATTAGTTCCTTTCACAAAATATTATGTCAAGTTGCAAAGTGAAATTTAGGTCCCCTGGAATAAAATACGGTATGAAAAGACCTTACCAAAACCAAAAACCTCCAAAACTATTATTACTTTTTAACCTTTTTTTAGCCTTTTTCTTTACCTCTTTCTATGTTAAAAATCATACATTTTATCTTTTAAAAACTACTTCAAGTAATTAGAGGGAGTTTTTAATTACTTAAAATCCTAGAGGTTGAATAATATAAACTCTTTAAATTATTTAAATGTTATAGAATATTGTGCTATAAAAATTCAAAAGTTTAAATAATTATTTAAATTAGATTTTCTGTTTGATTTATTAAGTAATTAATTTAGAAAATGTAATTTTTTATAAAATATAATCCTCCACTTTAAGCCAACGACTCTTCAAAACACGGATAAGCAGCCCTTGAAAGAGCACTTGAACCGTTAAGGCTTTACCAGCGAAAGGGAGGTGTAAGATATTGACTAAAAGACATCTTCGCTTAACAGAGAACGATTAAAAGGACGGATAGACTAAGAAAGCACGTCTTGGTCCAAGTGAGCCAGCCAACTTGAACACACAGAAAATGCAAAGTTTTCAATTTTAAAACGCGTCTTCTTGTCCACCATTGTCGTCTTATAAGTCATAACAGAACGGATTTGGACCTTTGTCGCCTAATTATTATATGTACGTGTAACTATTCTTAATCAATCAAAGCTCCTTGTTTTTCTACGTCCAATAGGAAAAGAAAAGTTGAGTGCAAAGTGCAAGAAAAGTTGTTTTCCGGTTACAGAGGAATTCGGATAACCAAGTTATTGAAACTGATCCATGTTTCTGGTACAGCTCATCAGGATTGACCCTTTGGAAGAAGACTTTCAACATCGTTCATATGAATATATACGTGTGTATAAAGCCAAAAGGAAACGAACATGAAGTGAAGGAACCTTTGTGGACCAGAAGACTTGTTTCGACAGTAGAGCTTACGAGTCAGATAAGCACTGGCCGCGATGCAATGCATGGGGTGTCATTTTGGTGGAATGATACAATAATTGTGATCGTCATGCACGCTTATCTTTGTCTTCTAATTACAAGCACCTAAGCCATCATTAGGCTACATGATTAAACAGTACTCAACGTATTATTAAAAGTTCAAGGAATCATCATATGCATCTTATAATACTGAGTGCAAATCCGCAAGTTTGTCTAGTTAATTCAGTGATTGACAAGGTAATTTTTTTATTTTTTATAATAATAAAATTTTTAAATATATTTCAAATAAATTATGTACTAATCAATAACTAAACATTCAGTAAGAAATACGATATCGTTTAAATTTATAATTATTAGTTTGATATAATTTTATTATGTTATTTATTGAGTGACTTTATTTTTCAGTTTTATTTGAAAATTTTAATTTAAATGATCATATTTTTTAAGTTATTATTTATATTTTAAGATATCAATTAATTATTATATATTTTATCATATTTTCTACTTTTTTAGAATAACGTAGTCTTAAAACGTTGTTTTATTGTTATAAATATATAGAATGTTTTTATGATTACTAAATAATATTATAAAATAAGTAACAATTTTAAAAAAGTAAAATTTTTAAAATGCCAGAAGAGCCTAAGTGACTCTTCGCTACTAAACACATCCCATTGCACTAATCGGAGGCGTTCGTAGTGACTGATGAGATTAAAGACCAAGAAGTGAGTTATTTATCAGCCAAGCATTCTTCTTACGACTACAGCCTAAGTGACTCTTCGCTACTAAGGGCGTGTTTGGTTGGATGTTAATTAATGAAATAGAATGGAATGTAACGGAACAGAATAAAATGGTTTATAATAGAATGGAATGTAATACAGTGAAATGTTGTTTGGGAGGAATGGAATGGTTCATAATGTAATGTAGTAAAATGTTGTTTGGAAGATGGAGAAAATAGAATGTAATGTATAATAAATGACTATTATACCCCTTATATTAAAATAATTATTGCAAGAGGTTTATTATTTTATTATTAATTATATACAATTTATTATTAATTATATAAAAATATTATTAATTATTTAATAAAATTTATTATATTATATTAAAATTTATTTTATTATATTCTATGTGATTTATATTTAAAAATAATTTATTTATATTTTTATTTATATAAAAATATATACAAATAATTAAAGAATAATTGTTTATATATTTTATATTTTTATTAATAAAAATTTTATTAAAATTTATTATTTTATTATTAATTATATACAATTTATTATTAATTATACACGAATATTATTAATTATTTAATATATTTTATTTTATTCTATTCTATGCAATGTTGCGAATATCGTACCGGACTTGGTACCGGATTGAGGTCTGGAACTGTACTGTACCGGTACCGGTCAATATCAGGTACCGTTTCGGGCAATTTTTTAAATTTATGAAATAGTCCCTGAAATTTTAAAAATTTGCAAAATAGTCCACTGATATATTGTACAGTTATATACTGTACAGTTTTCTGTTTACAAGTTTACATAAACCCTATTTTCAAAAATCATAATAACAAATAATAATCACAATTAGTAATTTAATATA
>JANZXR010000008.1:2063986-2102450 GCA_027575705.1 Erythroxylum echinodendron | reverse complement strand
GATTTATATTTAAAAATAATTTATTTTTATTTTTATTTATATAGAAATATATACAAACAATTAAAGAATAATTTTTTATATATTTTCTATTTTTATTAATTAATTTTTTGTTATTAATTATATACAATTTATTATTATTAATATAACAATAATATTATTAATTATTTAATAAATTTTATTATGTTAAATATTATTCTATTCTATTTAATATAATATTATGACTTAGTCACAGTTGGTATTACGAAAAATTATTGAGGTTATATTAGGTAGTTTATATTTATTAGTTTACGTTCCATCCTAAGCTCTCCAAATCGGAGGTTTCTTAGGGGGTGCTTGGTTGAGGGGTATGGGAATAAATCAATGGGAATGGAATGAATGGTAAAACTTGGTTGGTTATTATGATTGATTGAATAGTTTTTCGATACTCAAGTTTTAGGTAATGGTCCATACCCTCCATATGTGAGAGAAATGGGTTTGATTCCTACCACTAAAATTTTTTAATTTTTTAATTAAATATAATTTATTAAAATATAATTAAAATGTAATTAATTAAAATATAAAATATAAACAATTAAATTAATTAAGATAAAATCTAATTAATTAATTAAGTAAAATAATTAATGAAGATAAAATCTAATTAATTAATTAAGATATAATTAATTATTAAAATATAATTAAAATGTAATTAATTAAAAAATAATTAATTAGATAATTATAATGTAATTAATTAAAATATTATTCATTAATTATTTAAAATACAACTTCATTTGCATTATCACATGAATGTAAATTGTATTAAACTATGTTATTTGATTTTACTATAACCATATAATAGTGGATATTATGGTTGTGTTGATGAATTGCATAATATTTTAGATGATTAAACTATATTTTGGATTTTCTTAAAAAAAACTATATTTTGGATGATTAATTATAATGTAATTAGTTAATAATATTATTTTAATTAAATATATTTAATTAATTAATTAATTAATTACAATGTAATTATTTAAAATATAATTAATTAATTAGTTACAATTTACAATATAATTAATTCAAATTAATTACTAATTACAATATATTTATTAATTAAAATATTGTAATTAATTTGAATTAATTATATTGTAACTAATTAAATAATTAAAATGTAATTAGTTAATTAGTTAAAATATAATAGGTTTTTATTTCTCAATATTTTTTACAAACCAAACACTACCAATGGTAATGATAATTATTCCTTCTTCTAAACCAACCATCATAATTATAATGATAATATCTATTCCCATTCTTCATTATATTCATTTCCGTTCTTATTATCACTCCTCTGTATGAACCAACCGCACCCTTATTTTCACTGTTTAGAATGGAATGGAATGTAACATGAAATCTTTTACTTCTATCCCATTCTATTCCATTTCATTATAAAACTTCATTCCAATCGATGGAAGTGTGTTACGTTCCATTCCATTTCATGCTCAAACCCTCAACCAAATAGAGCCTAAGGTAAGTTATTCAACACAATCATAAATGCGTGTCACTATTTGACAGTAAGATCAGGATCAGAACTTTTTAGTAGAGACCGGAGACAATGATGTGAATTGAAAATAATCGTATATTCCGTACTTCTGGCCAGTTGGGGTGCGTTGGCTGGCACCAAATGTACCCTTTTTTCTGTTACAACTTTGTATTAGTCCCTATATTTATATAATACATATATAATTACGTGGAAGAAATTTAATAAAATAAGATAAGCTTAGTCTATAATAAATATAAAGTTTAAATATTTAATATTTTTTAATATTGAATAGAATAAGATAAGCTTAGTCTATAATAAATATAAAGTTTAAATATTTAATATTTTTTAATTTATTAAATAATACAATTTATATGTCTTATAAATACAATATGTGACAATTACATGACAAATATTAATTTAACGTGACTCGTTATATCATTTTTATTAACAAAGATCTCAACTTTAAATTATTTTTATTAAAATTAAAAATTTATCACTATTTTAAGATCTTTTAACTTGTATTATAACTTGTATTGTAAAATTATGTAAAGTTTAGTTTTTTTACATTTAACTCTAGTTATTTATTATTTTAAGAGTTATATTAGATCAATGATAAAAATATCGAATTAATTTTACAAGTAAATTGTTTATTTTTTGATTCATTTCACTTAAATAATTTTTTATTAAATTCAACTGATTTATTAATTAACTATATAATTTTTACAAATTAAATAATTTTGTTCAAACATTTTTGTACATCGATTTTGTAAGGATTTAATACTACTTAAAATTTTAATATTTTATCGATTTAATTTTTAATCCAATTTTTAAAACATTAAATTAGATACTGGTTGAAACGATGGACTTATAGTACAAGTACTAGGTGAGGGTAAGTCTTAGGCTCGGCCCAATTTGCAAAGCGCAACCCAATATAGGTCATGAGACGCATCATGGATTTGGCGGGAAACACGACCATCTACATGAGCGGTTAGGCTGCAAAATCCAATAAACCCTAGCATTCAATAATTACACAGGAGCGTCTCCACTAGAACTTCGTTGCTCAAGCACGTACGTCACTCTGCGATCGCCAAATGGTTGTTCTGCGATCACGGGAAGTCATCCCCACTTTTCCGCCGGAGAAATCCGCCTCAACCTCGCAACCGGCAACCCCGGTCCAGACTGGCGAGCCCACCACCCATCGAACGCCACTCTCTTCCACCCCGAACTCGAAACCCCACCCTTCGGGTGATCATTCTGATCCGCCCACTTGCCGACGGAGCCTTCGTATTGCTTCTCAGTTGGTTCCTTCTGAAGGGTTGGGTCTAGAACCGACCCGGAAACGGAAGGTTGTGAAAGGTGTGGAAGAAAAGGGAGAGGCCGCTGTTGTTGATAACATGTTTGATAGTTTGGGTGAAAGAGATAGCAGTACTGGATTGTCTGGGGCTTTCATTTTAAGGTCTGGGAAAAGTGTTGTTAAGAGAAGAGTGAAATGTGGTTCTGTTGAGGGAGTGATTAACTTCGGTGTTGAATTGGACGCGGTGGAGGATTTACTTGGTAAGGTAAATGAGGAGTTTGATTCAAGTAAGGATTTGGAGATGACCAAATTTGGTGTTTCGACGAGAGGTAGAAGATACAGTAGAGATGATAAAGGGAAAGGCGTCGAAAAAGGAGATAGCGATAGAATTACACGAGAAGTTTCTGAGGGTAAGAGAAGATTCAGTAGAGAAGAGAAAGGAAAGAGCATTGAAGAGGAAGATGTACTAGTTACTCAAGAGATTCCAGAGGGATCCAGAGTGTACAGTACAGAAGAGAAAGGGAAGGGAAAGCTTGTTGGTGATGATTCTACTTCAAATACCAACGACTCAAAGGGCGTGAAATTGTATAAGTCGAGAATGGAACAATTTCGAGATATAGCTAGGCAGAATGCTTCTCGCTTTGCTCATTTTGACCATGAAGAACCCAACAACAGTCATTTGTCGTCTCAAGATGAGGATGATGATGATGAAATGCTATCAACTGAAGAGGAGCAAAAGGTTGAAGATTGGCCAGGCCCTTTTTCTACTGCTATGAAGATTATTAGGGATAGAGCTAATAAGGTTGGTTTAAAGCAAGGGGCATCCTTTTCACAAGAAACAACATCTGTACCTATAATGTGGACTCCGAAGAACATTCAGGAGTGTAAGCCGTCAAAAGAATCTGCTCCTTCACTGCAAGAATTGTGCTTGGCAATTCTTGCTAAGAATGCTGATGCAATCACTTCACTTGAAAATGTTCCTGATGCATTGAGGCACCAACTTTGCCAGTTGCTTTGTGATTCCAGGAAAATGGATTGTCAATTTTTAGATCTTCTTGTCTGTGGATTCCCCACAGAAATACGCATCAGGGACTGCTCGTGGTTAACTGAGGAGGAGTTTACAAAATGTTTTTCCGAGTGTGACACTAGAAATTTGATGGTAAGCTTCTGTAAGATTCGATTATGTGTTTTACATGCGGTACTTTTAATTGATCATATGTCTGAAACAGAGTCTCCGTGATGACTGCTTACAAACTAGTTGCATATGAGCATGACCTCCTTCCTATTGATATCGCCAACATACATAACAGCTATATACGTTGATACTCATTACAAGTAACACCGCAAGTGAACAACTCTTTTGAAGATGGGAAGAGGCTATTCAGTACTTTTTTTTTCAAGTATTAATAGTTAAGTTTTGTTAGTTCAGGAACCAGTATGATTTTTCGTGCTAAGACGCTAGGAGCAAGTTATAGATCTTGCTCTTATGATGCGCAAAATTTTTGAAGAGTTTGGGTTTTGCTGCATCTAATGAAGGTAGTAATGTAGTTTCTGTTTTGTTAGAAACCAATGCAAGTTATTCTGCTCTGTGCTAAAAATCAACACAAGGAGAATCTACTAAAGTTCTCTCAACCTTTTCCTGCTTTAATCAGAATCATATTTTGTTTCTACTGATATTCTTGATTTTAACTGTGGAGATTAGTTATTATGTGTAGCTCGGTCAGATTTTGAGGGGATTGGAATCTCTTGTTAGTTCGCTAATTGGCAATTTTGTCATGTGAAAATGCCTAGGATTATTAGATGAGAGGGCTTGCACTGATTTTTAGTGGATTAAATTGCAAACTGATATTTATTGTCTTACAAAGGTCCTGCAACTTGATCAAAGTGGACGGTGCATGACAGATTATACACTACATGCTACCTTACTGCGTGCTTCTGTTAGCTTACCCGTGCTCTCTACCTTATCCTTGAGTGGTGCTTGCCGAATTTCAGATTCTGGCCTTCAATCCCTTGTTTCCCATGCCCCTGCCCTACAATCTATAAATTTGTGCCAATGCTCTCTTCTCACATCTGCTAGTATTGACACTTTGGCAGACTCACTAGGGTCTGTTCTAAAGGAAGTGTACCTTGATGATTGCCAAAGAATTGATGCACCGACTATATTGCTAGCGCTGAAGAAGCTGGAACATCTGGAAGTACTATCATTGTCTAGAATTCAATCCGTTTCTGATAAGTTTGTCAGGGAATTCATTGCTGCCAGGGGTCATAATATGAAAGAACTTGTTCTGACTGATTGTGTGTAAGGCTCTTCAAAGTTCAAATATTTGTGTACATCTTTGTTCAGTATACTTGGCCTGTTGTGGAGGCTTATCCTGTTTTAAATTCTAGATGCTTGCCTAATGCAATTGTGCTTGTTTATTTGTTCTGTATGTTTCATTTTGATGCAGGAATTTGACTGATTCTTCCTTGAAAGTCATATCTGCAACCTGTTCTGGATTGCTTGCTCTTGACCTCTCCAATTTGAGGAAATTAACAGATTCATCTTTGGGATACCTTGCAAATGGCTGTCCACAACTTAAAAGATTGAAACTGTGCCGCAATGCATTCAGGTTGATAGTGTGATTTTGTGCAATGCTAGTAAATGTTTTGTTATCCTTTTTTACATGTGTTAGTTCACATGTGATATCTTTTTGGTTATCCAAATTTGTTACACTTACCTAATTGGTTGCTAGAGGCATCTTCACCAATACTCTTTGTAGCACAGAAAGATCTTTTTTTACTTCTTTTCTTACTATCTCTCTCTCATCTTACAGTGATGAAGCTATAGCTGCGTACTTGGAATCATCTGGAGAACTTCTAATAGAACTCACGCTGAATAGTGTTTGGAAGGTAGCTTGTTGATCTATCTCCCCACTTCTCCGAAGGGGAAAAATTAACTTTGTTCTTTTCAATATAAAATCTTATGAAACATTTGGTCAATAGTGGATGTTGCGGGAATGCCATCCCTACCTGAGCTTCCATATTGGTTGCAAATCTTTGGAATTTTCCCTTGGTTTTATGGATTGTTGTACGGACTTAGTCAATCTTTTTTAAAGAAATTCGAAGAAAGTAATTCTTGCTAGGTGAATTAGTTTCTTATTTACACTTGTTGATGACAATATTTTAATTGTAACCTTGTCCAGGTTGGCAATAATACAGCATTATCCCTCGCTAGACGTGCAAGAAACTTGTTAAATCTGGACTTATCTTGGTGCCGTAACTTGACAGATGCAGCTCTGGGCTTGATCGTAGATAGCTGCTTATCACTGAGGGAGCTGAAACTTTTTGGATGTGGTCAGGTATGTATTTGGTATACACACGAACAAGAATATAACAATTCAGAAGTACTTCACAAGTTTTGGCGTGGAAGTACTTCACAACTTATGGCTAAAAGCTTGATATTGTCAATACTTGGATAAATGGTTATCCTAAGTTATTGTTTTATTTTGCAGATAACAAATACCTTTTTAGATGGTCACTCAAATCCAAAAGTAAAGATCATTGGTTTGAAGATGTCTCCAGTCTTGGAACATCTAAGAATACCATATTCTCAGGGATCACCATTGTCTTATCGACCGATGTCATCTTCTGTTTGAATGAAGACCACTGCAGGATTCTTTGCAGAATGAGCATCGATGGCAAGAAGGTTGAGTTTTTTGATACATCATCATATACAGCATATTTGTATTTTGTGGTGACTGTGACCTTGGAAAACCAGGGGGTATGGGGTTAATTAGATAGTGGCCACCTTTTGTTTTCCAGCCACTTCAGTGAATCGAACCCTTTATGTGCAAGTGAATTGGGCAGATAAAATTATAGAAACATCTCATTGCCCTTGTTGATGGGCATTAATTTTGTGGCTGGAAGGTTTCTGGGTTAGTTGTGATGATCTTTTCCTTCTTCTAAATTACGGTAGACCAGAAAGACAAATTAGAACAGAGCAAAACAAAACATTTTAACTGATCATAGCTAGACCAAAACATTTCTCTTTTCAACCATTTTGCAAAGAAGGGGTGCATTAAGTATTAACGCACTATAAGAATAATGAAGGGCTTATTATATTAAGTGGATAATCTATACAAATACCACACAAAATGGAGAAACACAACATTTATGCTGGCCACCACAGTGGTGGCCTTGAAATATCTCAAAAGCAAAGCCAAATACGCATCACAAGTGACATGTATTACTAGAATATTGTAGCTTGAGGAAAGTCTTGAACTTGGAATTAGCCTTCAAAATCGTTTTTTACCCACTGCCCATACTTGTTTTTCATCTTCTCGTCAAACTCCTTGTCTTTAATCTCTGCTATTTTAGCAGCATTTGCTATGGATTCTTCTTGCACTCTAGCAAGCTTCTTACTCCTCTTCTTTGCGGTAGCCTCTCTCTCGGCTTCCAATCCCTCGTACTCTCTCACCCAACACTTGTGCATAGCACAACTCAACACTAACACTACCAGTTGCATCATTAACATTGCCATTAATACCCCACATTCCAACCTCACCAAAAGCTTAGCTTCCCTCGAGTCTCTGGGCGACTTGAACATTGCAAGACTTGATCTTTCTTTCGTAAACAAGGCCAATATGCCCAGTAATTGGCCTGTTAAAGAGGCCAGGAGAAGGGAAAAGTGGGTTATGAAACAGAAGCTTGTGAGCTGAGAGTAGAAGCCCACAAATGAAGAGAGAAGAGAAATGCCCGAGATCATGAGGAACGCTAGACCCAGCGAAGTTGGAGGCGTCTTGAGCAGAATTATAGGTGCAACAGAGACTGAACAGAGGATAAACAGAGTGAAGTTCAAGCAAGAAAGGAGAAGGTTGGGGAAAGAACACGAACTCCTGAGCTTAGAGGAGGCCATCGTTTTGTAGTTCAAATGTTTAGAGTTGTATCAGGGAAGTTTGTTTACAGTTGAAATATGTAGTTCTGAGAAGTTGTATTATAGCAGATGGAATTCGGCCGTTGCATTACATAACGGCTAGTGCAGGAAGGGCCCAATGTTGGTGGCCTCGAGTGGTGATAAAGTAATGATTCGAAACGCACCTCTCAAGCTCATGGTTTAAATTTTAGCGCAATAGGCTAAAACATTCAAAACCCTCCATTTGCAGTCTCGTCTTTTATGGTATTCTTTCCTTACATTATCCAGTCCTACCAAAGGCCATTCATCTGAGATTGAGCCCTTAATGCTAAATACTCAAAACTACGCTCACATGCTGGTCAAACGCTGGCTAGTCCTTTTATATTTTTGGTTATCAAATAATTTATCTGAAATGCGTGAATATTGTACTTTATATGTGCATAGTACTTGTTGGACATCCTCTGCTTGACGTATAAAGTTGTCCAAGACGTGTGCATAGGCATGGGCTTAAGATTCCGAACTGCAACAAACCAAACATGGAAAGTACAACTTATGGAACATTTCAACATCAGAGTTCATAATGCATTATGTTTCCGAGAGGAGTTGGAACTTCTAAGTAAAGAATCAAGCCAGATATCAGGGCGAACAAAAGCATGTCACAATCGATTTAAGGGTACAGAGAAGAAAATTGTTGCTTGTTATTTACATCAAAATCTAACTTCTTGTTCTACCGGACGAGCTGTTTCAATTACATCAATTTACTTGAGCATATCGATGATGGCCAGATGATTTCAACATGGGACGATCATGGTAGAAGATTTAAATGAGCCAATCTCCTGCTGTGCTTCTTTCTAATTCCTGGCACAATAAAAGCTTCTTCAGCAACTTGTCAATCTATCAGCATCTATAGGCAAATATCTAATGATGTTACACCTTATGTTTGCATTTGAATACCATAAAAGAATGAGCTCAGGAACTAATATCAAAGGAAAGGCACGCATAAGCTTAGCAGGAGGCATGCATAAGCTTAGCAGGTAAGTGATGTACAGTACCACACACATTCAGATGCACATGGTAAAGAAGAAGTCATAAATGAAATGTTCATAGCATTACAAGCATATAACAAAAAGAGCAGTTATTTTCACCTTTCAGATGCCAATCATTGAGCATGCGTAACTATGGTCTCAACTCTATCTAGTGATGCCTCTAATTTCCCGGTGCTCAGATTGAACAATGGCTCACCGGTACCTAAAGCACTGCCAGAACCAAGGCTGCATGTATGAGCTCAAAGGAAATGGTAAATTATGGAAACAGAAAGCATAAATCTTCCATAAATCTCAGAGGTAGTTGTGTTCAAAGTAATAAATTAAACCAGAACGATTGGTTTTGTTATATTCAGTTTTATTATGTTTGACAATATCATGACAAGAGTTTATTGTATTGAGATCATATTCATAGGCAATCTATTGCAACTATTTCCTTTAATATTATGAGAAGAAGATTCGAGAACTTGCCCTGTAATTTCAGGAAGAACATAATCTGCCCTCCAAGCGAAACGCAAATCCATCCCAGGACATAGACCAAGAGTTGTCTTATTCCGAATACGAGATATGCCATCACCACCTAAGCATGTGGTGAGTTTCCATTTCCATCCCGTAGCATGCAACTGAAAATTGTGGCCTATGCCAACCTGCCCTTAAATGATATTTGTGAGGTTATATAGAGTTTGCAAAGTCTACCCAATTCTATCAAGATGGAAATGTTACAATAACGCAACGGGAAAAAGGTTCAGATCAGACCTGAAGATTTAAAAATTTAGTTACTGGAATCTTCTTTGAAAGAATACGTATATCCTGATGTATGGGTTCATAGATAAACTTCCACTTTTTGTCAGGGGATAAAGGCTTCAAAACAAACTTGGCCTGGAATTCATTGCCTGGGTCGTTGTAGAACTGAAACTCACAAACAGCCTTAAAATGATCACAATTCAAACAGAGTTCAGATTAAAAACTACATGTGCACAGCAAACTTTCAACTTGAATCAACAAGTTCGATATTCTCATCCACATACCACAGGAGTTCGATGACTTGGTTGCGCGTTTCTCAAAAATAATAAATCCAATCTTATATCAAAACACAATCATGTAAGGTTACTATGTATATGTGAGCATCAAAAGATTCCAAAAACAAATTCCTATCCTAACAATGACTTGTTGAAATAGGCATAAAGGAAGTCAATCAGTTATAAAATGGAAAGGGCACAAATTTCTTCTGGAAACATTAGCACGGTATACAACCCCTGAAACCAACTGAGGTTGATGCAAATAATGGTTTAGAACTTAATTAGCATCAAGAAGCAAACAGAAGAAATTCCCTCAGTCTGCGAGTCCATTACCCTCTATTTGTTACAATAGCTTTATTCCGTATCACATATCAATATCAGAGGCCACCCACATAGACACAGGACTACAAAATGCAGATTTGCCAACCAAAAATGCATCAGAAAATGGGGAGAACTAAATCTATGAGCCTGTGGGCACAATCAGAAAATAGAATTGCTTTCTCGATCTTCAAATTAAACCCAATTCTATCTTACGTTAGAATGAAACAAAAATCAACACAGAAATGCATAATTTCTTGTCAAGTCCTGTTTCAACTAAAGAACACTCTTTGACCAAAAGCTTATCCCTAGTTCCACTCCTACTTTCAGTCTCAGGGTCATTTGTCGAGTAGAAATCACACAAACCATAAATATCCAAAACTAATCGAAGTTTAGCAGTCCATTACGTTACTTATCAGTTCTCTGCAACATAGTTAATCACTTGTACAAGAACAAGAGGGAGGAAACTAAAGAAAGAAAGTCAACATAAAACTTAGACTACGATGTGAAGCATGGCATTTGTAAAATTCAAGAGAAGCAAGAAGTAAAAGGACATAAAGATTCTATACACTGAGAAGAATACCTCTAAGTTCACACCAACTCGCATCCCCTCAATCTCCTTTCTGAACTTGAAAAACAACTCCGATGGAATCAGATTGATATTGTAAAGCTCTTCCCAGGAAGTGGGTTCCGCGCCATTTGAACCGGACTCCATTCCTTTTTCTAGTCTAAATAAACAAAAACCAAACTCCACTCAACACAATGAGATTAATCATCAGATAAACAAAATAGTTAGTAACTTTGGGCCCCGCAAAGCAAAAAGCTACTGCTTTTCGGATTGAATTCATGTCTCTCTCCCTATGAAGCAAAACTCAGGTAGCACCCAATAAACACAGCAAGGTCACGGTTAATTACCCTTAGTGGCACAGTATCGAGGAAGTATCGCGTATTTCTCTACCGTTTAAATATATACAGATGTATATATGAACTTGACGAAGCTGTTGGCTCCAACCAGGAACACTAACACATGATACTGTCTAGATGTGGACTAGGAAGTCAAATATGGACAGTTATGTTTCTCAAGTCCAAAGAGAATCCTGAGCCATTGTTGAGAAAGATTGACCCAGCCCACCTGAGCCATCGTTAAAACGACATGTCAGCGACCTCCACGTTTCACACTTCGTTCGTTCCTATAAAACTGAAAAGAACAGAATAGCAACTGGCACACTATTAACGACACTAGCTAATGTAGTAGTTCCTGTCGCAGACATGTCGGCGACTGGTGGAAGAAGAATAGAAACATACGATGACTTTATGGAAGTTCATGGTCTGCTATTGACGTCCTCGGGCCTGCCATCGTCTCTTCACCGTAAGCTTTTCGAGAAGCTGACTACCGAGACCTTCGATGGCGGCGCTCACTTTCAAGTGGAGCCATGCGAGGACGGAAGACAACGGCGGCTCCTCCTTACGTCCAACTTCATGCCTAAGGACTCCGACGTCTTCCTCGTCGACCATGCCTGGACTTTTCGCCTCTCCGATGCTTACAAACAGGTTTTTTTTTCAATTTCACTGGGATTAAAGATTCGCCGCGTCTTCAAAGCTTTTGTTTTTTGATTTGTTTGCTGAGTGAAGGATGTGAATTGTTATTTGTTTCTTTTTAAGAGGAAATGGGAGATGTGTTGAAGAAATTGGTGCCACTAGTTTCTATCATGTTTTGCTATATGGTTTTGTTAGTTAAATTTAGTTTGCAGAGACTGGATTTTGTGGTTTTCAAGTTTTTTTACTCTCTCTGATTAGGCAGTTCTCATGTTTAGGTGGTTAGCAAATGGTTCTTTTGTTACTTGATACTTGCTCCGTATCAGCTTCCATTCTGAAAGTTGCAGCTAAAAGTGAGAGTCTCATTTGGTTTATAGGAGCTAGTTGGGCCCCTTTCACGCTGTCTTATGTTTTCTATTGGTTGTTTTGTGCTGAAACTTAATGATCTCTGAATGGTTGCCGTTGCAGTTGCAAGAAGTACCGGGGTTGGCCCAGAGGATGGCGTCTCTAATGTGTGTAGATATTGATTTGCCGGATGCTGAAGAGGTGGATGAGCATGGAGTTCACGAAGAGAATGGTTCTAAATTGAAAGTGATGGATGTCATTGAAAATGAAATTCGTAATGCACCAGAGAAAGGCTCTGACACTGTTAAGTGGTTGGAGCTTGAAGAGCTTGACATCGATGATGACATGCTTCTGTCTCTTGATTTATGCGGTAAAGTTCCGGTGAGTCATCATCAATTTGACTGATGCTGTTCTCTCATTCACAGAAAGTAAGAAAATTTGCAATTTACATAAACAATTTAAGATCTGAGAACTCTAATTAAACTGAGAAATGTGCTTATTTCCAATTTGAGTACCCTACTAATTTCATGAGCGAAATAAGGTTTAATTTAACTTCTGTTGTTCTTTTGTCTATTGTTATAGGATTTAGTTGCACTTAGCCTGTTGGGGAACAAGCTGAAGAATGTTGATGTAGTTGTGCAGGAAGTTTCCAAATTCAAGAACCTAAAAGCATTGTGGTTGAATGAGAATCCGGTTCTGAAAAACTGGTACCTTCTGATAAATGAAAAGAATAAAACTCTTCCGTAATTTACTGATGGTGATTCTACAGTAGGTGGGAACTGATCTTTTTGTTTCTAGTGATGATCACTTGGCAGATGCAATCTTCAAAGGATGTCCAAGACTTGAAATCTTCAATTCACACTTCACTCATAATTATAGTCTATGGGCTTTAGGATTTTGTGGGGGTGCGTATGATAATGATAATCCGGATTTCATCCATGATAATGAACATCCATTGCAGAGGGTGACATCACTTGATCTGTCAAACCGATGCATCTGTTCCTTGATCAACAAGGTCAACTTCTATATTTGTATGCTGAATTTTTGGTTCATATTTTATTTTGTGGTTATATTATATCAACACACTTCAATTTTCTCCATACCCTCGTGACAGAATAAGCTTAGACAATCTTAGTTTGTGCGTGTCAAAATATAATGGCCAACCACCCTCCTTCCTGCTTTACTGGAAAATTATTTGTTTTAATGCTTGGCATTGTGACCAATAACCAGTTAACCCTTTGTCCACTGGCATTGTCACCAACAACCAGCTACCCTTGTCAACTGCAGTACTAATTAATTTTCTCCTTCTTTAAGCAGGCATTTTCTCCTGTTGAGTTGCCGATTCTTTCACATTTGAATATTAGGGGAAATCCATTGGAGGAGAACACAGTTGCTGAATTGTTTGAAGTTTTGAATGGATTTCCATCTCTGCAATCGTTGGAGGTGCGCTTTTAGATATGCTTTGATTCCCTGATACTAGTAAATGTAATACTGGAAATGAGAAGCCTAAGATCTTCGTTCTTATTTTGTTTTTTGTTTTATCTGCAGGTAGATATACCTGGTCCTTTAGGAGAAAGTGCCATAGATATTCTTGAATCTCTTCCAAAGCTTTCTATTCTGAATGGTGTCAGTGCATCAAAAATATTAGAAACTAAAGTTCATGTGATTGATTCAGTATTACAGCCACGTCTTCTTGAATGGACAGCTGAAGAATCTCTTGCTGATCGTTTGATTAATGCAATGTGGTTATATGTAATGACCTATAGACTTGCGGATGAGGAAAAGCTTGACGAGACATCTGTATGGTATGCCTGTGTTGGTTGTGTTGTTTCCTGATCATTGCTGATTTCTCCTAGATTATGACATCGCATATGCTATTAGTATTATGTACTTGAATTTCTGTTCATATTTATGTGATGAAACTAACCTTCACAAAGAAACAAGTATGCAGTCTGTCTAAATTTAGTCTTTATAGATCACATCTTTGTGTTTGTGGAATGGAGGAACTGGGGGAAGGGAAGCTAGGTAGGTAGGGTCAACCCTGTTCTGTAGCAGTAGCATTGACCCTACCTGATGAGTGCCTAAATGTAAAGGCCTTTGCTTACCTTCACAGCCATGATTTACCTGTGAGATCAGCACATAAACCCTTTTGTAGATGAATGGGTGTGTTCAGCACTTGCTTTTGTCATCCAATAACTACTTCTTCCAACAGTTGTCAATTATAAAATATAAATTATACTGTCAAAGGCAGCAGATGAAATAGGTGCTGGGTAGACTTCTAAGGATTCTTTTCATAATCTAAGAAGTTTCCCAGACTTACTTAAGCACAAAGATCTTTTGCACATCGCTGTTTTTGATTGCTCTGATTCAGTAGTGCCTAACAAATTCCTCTATTTGGGAGTGGCTTCCAGGTATGTGATGGATGAACTTGGTTCAGCATTGAGACACAGTGATATGCCAAATTTCAGAGTGGCTCCTTTCCTATTCATGCCAGAGGGAAAACTTGATACAGCTGTGAGGTTGTACTTCGATTTCTGTTCCTTTGTTGTGCTGCTAACAGTTCTCTGATTCCCCTTGAATGTTTCCGTCATTCTGTATTTGTTGATATTGAATAATGGAACTGATTCATCCATGAAATTCCAACATTAATCAGCCTGCTTGTCATTCATATTTCATAGTAGTACAAGAGGGGAACTGAGGAGCTTATTGTGTTACATGTGATAAAATTTTAGTCTTTAATGTTGACATGCTTTGTTTTCTCAGCTATTCAATATTATGGCCAGTCCAGGATGTTCAATATGGAGAGGAATGTACCCGTGATTTCCTTTTTGGTATTGGGGAGGTCAAACAACGTTCTGCCCGACTTACTGCATTTTTCCATACACCAAAAAATTATTTTATCAAGGTATTAATTCCTATTTAGGGTAAACTTTAATTTTTCTACTCCACTTGGTATTCATTTGCTCAATTTGCTTCAGGAGTATGAGAAGTTATGCCTGAAATTGCGTTCTAAAAGCCTTACTTGTTTACCTGCAAAGTCTTCTTCGACTAGAAGCTTGCGCCGCAGTGATGGACATGCTTTACATGTTTACACGGATATACCTCAAGTAGAAGAGTATTTGACACGTCCTGAATTTGTGATTAGTATGTCTTGTTGCCCATTGTTCATCTCTTCGGTATTTTACAAATGCTAGTCTGATGCTTTAGATGTTCTGGTTGGTCTTCTATCATCTCCGGAAAAATATTTGCAGATCAAATGTTGGTTTAAATATGAAATGCTTGATTGTAGTGGCTGCATTTGATTTCTACTCCTGCCTATTAGATTTTTAGCTGAGTTTGATTGATAAAGTATGTCAGAAGGTTGCATGTTCCATCATTTGTAACATCTGATTTTGTAAGTTATCATTGTGAAGGTTTCTAATGATAGACCAACTTAGAGGGTTTTGTGTTCTCCTAATTCACGCTAATATTGAAAGAGAAAGTTGTCATATATTGCTGTGATACTGATTCCTTCTACATCATGATCTAGCATGTTTTCCTGATCTTTTGCTTGTTTGACAGCAAATGAACCAAAGGATGCTGATATTATATGGACAAGTATGCAAGTGGATGATGAGATTAAAAAAGTTACTGGCATTACAGAGCAGCAGTACATAAACCAATTTCCTTTCGAGGCTTGTATTGTCATGAAACATCATTTGGCGGAGACTATTCAGAAGGTAAAAAAAATCTAAAAGCAGATTGTAACTTTCATTTGAGTATTGGCGTTGAGACTCAGATAGGTAAACCCGATTTGTTCCTCAGTCTTTAAGCGGTGTTATTCTTTTTTTGTGATTCTCTTTTTGCTACAAGGAAGCAACTCATTTGCACATATGATGAGCTTTTGCTTGATTGCTACTAGAAGTTAATTTAATTTCCTTTAAACAGGCATATGGCTCCCCTGATTGGTTGCAGCCAACTTATAATTTAGAAACACATTTATCTCCACTAATCGGTGATTATCATGTACGTGAAAGAGATGGACTAAACAATTTATGGATTTTAAAACCTTGGAATATGGCACGGACTATTGATACCACCGTAACTCATAACTTGTCTGCCATTATCCGGTTGATGGAGACTGGGCCGAAAATATGTCAGAAGTATATTGAGCACCCAGCATTGTTTCAGGGAAGGAAATTTGATCTCCGCTTCATTGTACTGGTCTGCAGTATTGATCCGCTGGAATTATTCCTTGCTGATACTTTCTGGGTGCGCACCTATTTTTGCTGCTTCTTTTTCTTTCTTAATATCAATATAATGTCAAATATCTTGAAGTGTGTTCTAAGGTCAATCAAGGATGAAAGTGTGATATCCTTCTGTAATTTTGACCAGTTTTATCTGATGAAACGCCCAATGTACTCTTTTTCAGGTTAGGTTGGCGAACAATCCATATACTCTCGACGAGCACAGTTTGTTTGAATACGAAACTCATTTCACTGTCATGGTGTGTATAAATAACGACTGCAGCAGTGAAGTTTATGTACATTACATGATTTGCATAATCCATTGCTTTAGTTTGACCTTAATCTTTTAACTCCAAATGCCTTGCAGAATTATCGTGGAAGATTGAATCACAAAAACACTCCAGAGTTCGTGAGGGAATTCGAACAAGAGCATCAAGGTGATGAATGCTAACCACTTTGCCCCTTCAGTGAAGGGGATGAGAGGTCAATGATTTTGAATTACTATGGCTATATCAAATTCGCATCTGATATCCATTCCTAATGTTGCAGTTAAATGGTTGGATATCCATCAGAGAATCAAGAATATGATCCGATCTGTATTTGAAGCAGCTGCAATAGTGCATCCCACGATGCATAGTCCGACATCTAGGGCAATGTACGGTATCGACATAATGCTTGACAGCTCGTTCCAGCCGAAGTTGTTGGAGGTTTGTAAACTTTCCATGCTTTCAACTTTTGTAGTGAACTATCCACAATTTGAAGCACATCTTGCTTGAGATGATGATATGTTCATTCACATAAATGCATATCTTTCCTTACACAGGTAACCTACTGTCCTGACTGTACGAGAGCATGCAAGTACGACACAGAAGCAATAATTGGAGGAGGAGAGATTGTTAAAGGTGTAGACTTTTTTAATTATGCGTTCGGCTGTCTCTTTCTGGATGAAACTGCTCATGTAACTCCACTGTAGCGGATGCTATGGAGACTCTAAACTTGTTTTTGCGAGTATGATGTATCATATAAAAGAGATAAAGTTGGATTTCTTTCAAATTGCCCTCCAAAGTTCATCTTTTCTTCTTGCAAACGATTGGATTACTTTTGTTTTTTTGAAGTTTGTAAAGGTAAAAATAAAGCTGAAACCCGAAACTATGATACTGTGAAAAGTGGCAAGGTCAGGTTAAAACGACGCCGTTGAATATTGACAGGTACGTGTGACGGTTAGTCAAGGAAGCAGAAGACCGAAATTAAAATGAAAAAACCAAATTGTTGGCATTTTCCCTTCTGTTCTGCTCTCATTCTTAATCATCGTCGATAGCATCACCAACGTACCGCCGCTTGCTCCGACCACCGTCCTAATCGTCGGCTTCCTGAAAATGTTGGTTTATACATCCTATCAAATTGTTTTTTCTTTTGTTGAACTTTTCAGATCAAATTTCCTTTGAGAAATGGGTAAACGGAGAGTCAAGAAACCCGTTAAACAAATCGCCGGCGACGAGCCCCAAACGGTGGATGAGGAATGCTGTGGCGACGAGCCCCATTCGTTTTCTAGTTCATTTTCTCTTCAATGTTAGAACAAAGTTAGAGCTTTGTGTTTGATTTCACGATTTACGTTTCTGTAATTTGGGCTTTGCTGATCAGTTTCGAATTATAAGAAAAATTTCTTTTAATGGATTCTTGACTTTTAGTTGAGCGCCAAAGTGCAGCAATTAGAGCCCTACGCGATGTGGAGATTGAGCATATGAGAACTAGGCTGCGTTTGATTCGCTCCTACTTCAACAAGGAACAGTTGCGAACCCCGGCGCTCCAATTTTTGGAAGCGAACCTTCCTAATATTTCGTTGGTCATAGATGGTGATAATTGGCAATACGAGCTTCAGTGGAATGATAACGATGAAAACTTATCGATGCACTGTGGTGTTAATGGACCTACAGTCTACAGACTTGCATGCTTCTCTTTTTCGTCAGCTGTCCATGACTTACCCTAGTTACTCTGCCATTCCACAACCATCTTTTGGTGGCCACGGTAATGGCACTGAGTAAATTGTGTTTTTTCGGGTGAACTTGTATCTAGCATTGCGTTTGGTTACTGTATCTATTGTGCAGAGACGGAACGAAACGAAAATTTAGAGATGAAACAGAACAAAAATTAGAGACAATAAGTGTTTGGTTGTGATAGACAAAACAGAAAAAAATTGTCTCCGTTTTAAGGACAGAAATGTATTTAGTTGCAATGAACAGAACATAAAAACAGTATCAATGACGAAAATACACCTGCAATATAATAAAATTGAAAATATTTAATTCATTAATTATTTTGTAATTGTATCAATATTTATTTTAAGTATATTTGTAATATTTTAATTACGATGGAATAATTACAATATAATTAATTAAATTATCATTACTTAATTAATTACATTATATTAATTAAAATATAATTATTCATTAATTAATATATAACTAATTAAAATATAAATATTTATTAATTAAAATATTAATTAATTAAATTATTATTATTCATTAATTAAATTATTAATTAATTAAATTATTATTATTCATTAGTAAAATATTATAATTACTTAATTAATTACAATATAATTATTGATTAATTAGAATATTATAATTAATTAATTAACTACAATATAATTAATTTAATTATTATGATTATTTAATTACATTACATTATATTTAATTAAAATATTATTATTCATTAATTAAAATATTATAATTAATTAATTAATTACAATATAATTAATTAAATTATTATTATTACTTAATTAATTACATAATATTTAATTAAAATATTATTATTCATTAATTAAAATATTAATTAATTAAAATATTGTAATTAATTAATTAATAAAAATATAATTATTGATTAATTAAAATATTGTAATTCATTAATTAATTACAATATAATTAATTAAAATGTTATTATTCATTAATTAAAATATTAAAGATAATTAATTAATTACAGTATAATTAATTAAATTATTATTATTACTTAATTAATTACATTATAATTAATTAAAATATAATTATTAATTAAATAAAATATTGTAATTAATTAATCAATCAAAATATAATTATTAATTAATTAAAATATTGTAATTAATTAATTAATTATAATATAATTAATTAAATTATTATGATTATTTAATTATATTACATTATATTTAATTAAATTATGTTTTGTTTTAGGTTTTCAAGGGAGGACATTTATGACATTTTACCTATGTCTTTTGGTTCTGTCTCTGTCTCTACATTTCCGTACTACATTCATGAAATCCACAAAAAATTACTGTCCCTGTCTTTAGAGTCAGGACAAAATTGGATAGAGACAGCAAACAAACAGGTTGAAAGAACTTTTATATCCCTGTCATCTGTTCCCACCTACAGGGACAACAAGTAAACACTGCGTAAGTTTTGGTTTTTGAAACTGATTCTTCCTAGCTTGAGTTCATTGGTGGCACTGCAAACTAGTTTCCTAGGTGCTGATAATTTGTCAATAACGAACTTTGTAAGTATTATAGTATCGCATGATCTTGCTGCTCTTCAATGGCTCTTTCTTATTGAAGATTATAGCAAACTTTCGTTCTCTGTTGCGTACCAATTTGACAATAGAGCTTTGCAGGCTTTCGAGGGACATTCTGATAGAAGCCTGGGATGCCAGACGGCCTGCAAACTCCTGGGGCTAGTAACATCTCCATAAAACGTCATATAATCTAATACACAACTTTCTAAAGGAGCTGACAATTGAATGGTGTTAAGAGTGAAACTGATACAAGAATAATTGAAAACTTTTGCTTTTATTCGGATCTTTCGAAATTTGGTTCTCACAATACTATCGTTGTTCTTCTTTTGGTGTAGGTGAGCAGTCAGAGGCCGATAATTGGGATGATACCTAAAACTCATGAGACTGCCTAAGCCCGGTGAGATGCTTCTCTCAGTTCGGGGCTCACTACTGAGGACCTTCAAGGATGATAACATGGAAGCCATACACGGTATGTTCTCTTCCGTACTTTCAATATGCAGTTGCTCATGGTTTGCTTCCCCTTTATTTTCTTCAGGAAGTTCAATATGTTTTTGTGAGTGTTTTATTTGTTCTCTTATCCGCTAGTTTGTGCTGATGCTTCAATTGCTCGTTGCAAAGTCAGAAGAGGGTTAGCTGGTTGCAATCATTAAATTATACACACCTTGAGGGAGTGTAAAGCACTTCCAAGTTCAAGATCGATTTCGATATACCTACATCATTATACAAACGAATGGAGTCAGGCACAACTAATTCTGATTTTTTTTATAGCAGTCGCATCTAAGGATGATGTCAATTTCTACTCTCATTATGTTAACGACCTTCTATTTTCATTACCTGTCTGTTCTTCCTATCAAGTGTTCGGTCAAATGTAATGCAAATCTGAGAAAATTTGAGGACAAGAACATTGTAAATTATTATGTACACAGTAAACCATCTGATGTCATTTTTGCGCCTCGATGTTTCATGCCCCAGTGTGTATTTATCTGAACAAAAATTTACACCACAATGTCTCAAAAGTCATGGGCACCGCCATATTCAGTGTGTTTCAGATGTATTGGAGGGATTTCTTGATGTCGAAATCTTCTTTTGCAACTCCAGATTTGACATACGTTCAACCTCCAGTGCTCGCTCAAGCTTGAATACAAAACAAAATTATTAGTGAGGTAAAAATTTGAGATGTAATGAAGGAAGAAAAGGACATGTAGAGATTGAGATGGTGAATCAGAAAAGTACTTTTGCTGCTCTGTTGCTCCATTCCCCCAATATAGCTCTTAGCCTTTCATTCTCTTCCACATACTGTATCAGCATGTCATAAATAAGATCCAGGTTAGCTCCAAGCAAGAAGCTAATCTTATTCGACATGATTAAATCAGAAAATCTCGTGCACAAATCAATCAAGTTATGGTTTTCACCGTCTCGGAAAGCATTTTGTTTTCTTTCTCCCTCTTTTGAAGAACAAAGACTTGGGATTCAAAGTTTGTATGACTCAGAATGAGGATAACCAAAGTAATTAGTTTAGACTTTATAGTAAACAACACAACTCCACACAACCATTTCAGAGGTCTACAGTAAACCTTAAGTGTACTTTCAGAGGAAATTACAAGTCCTAAAGAATATTAAAAAGTCAGTGTGCGGAATCACAGGGTTATACCTGACTGTTCATAGTCCGCAGCTTCTGAACTTCTGAGTCACTTTCAGCTATCAAAGACCGAGCAAGCCTTAACTCTGATTGCAATTGATTCATCTGGAACAGAAATAACAAGATCCATGTGACTAGGGACTTCTTGTGATCACTCTTAAGTGTAAGTTTATACTTAAAAACTACAATACTTTAAAGGTGAATCCGCCATAGTTATTTAACTTTCAATCCATTAGTTTCAAGATCAGGAAATGAGTCATAACAAAAGTTTTGATATCATATAGAAAACACTAAACGGACAGTATAGTCATTATCAAGTATCACCTCAGCTGTAATGGTTCTTAGTTCCTGTTCACGAGCTGCTAACATGTGGGCAAGATCAACCTGAAAATTTTGACACCAATAAACCAGTTAGGTTTAACGGTTTCACTTGGTCTTGCTACTTTTACTCTAAAACGAATGCACTTCTTTCAGACTGGGAAGAAAAACAAAATTTGAGGAAGCATACTGCAAACAGAATTCAAAATTGCAGTCTAGCATAGATGATCCAGATAAGCTTCAAAGCACGTTGTAATTCAAGCAAGCTGAAGTATTATTACAAGTATCCTCATGCACATCTATTTGAAATAGGACATTGCAATAGCTCTACAGAAAACATTTAAAAGAAAAACTTTAAAAACAAAAACTAAGCCAGATGGTCATGACCTGAGGCGTGCTCCCATCATTTGAGCGTTCATATTTGCTCAAGGCTTCTTGTAGTCGAAGAATCTACATGAATTTTCCGTCCAACAACAATTATCAAATATAGTGGTATCAACAGAAAGAACCATAAGGCCAATTACAGCAGTTTGTATCCAGCATTTCCCTTTCCAAACCAACAGGCTTTAGTCAAAGTACCAACAATGTCAATATGCACACACCTCCTGACTTAAAAAATGAAGATTCTCACGTTGATATTGTAACAAAGCCATCTGCTGATCAGATAATCTACCATTGTCATGATACCTGATGCAGAAAAAATTAATCACTGGTGCATTGTATCTGATTCAATGAAATGAAGATACATCGGATATTTTAAGCTTCAACATTCATAGATACCAAAGAATAATCCATCACCATCAGAAAACTTCCACAATGATCATGGTCGTGAAAAAATAAATATATTTCCAACGCATCAAATAATCTTTCCGTTAAAGCATCATTTCTCAGTTCTTTGCTAATAAATGCATCGCGTTTATCTCAAAAATGTAACACCATTATCAAATAACAAGAAGAAGAAGAAGAAAAAGAAGAAGAAGGTGTGACCAACCTCAAGCTCTCTAAAGGACTTGATTGTTGAAGTGGTGAATATAGTGGCTTCAAAATATCTGGCTGAGAATTTAATGAATTGTACTGATGCAAATAGCCTGCAAACACCAGTTATGTGTAATACAGTTTTCAGATGTAGAATAGTGACAAAACAAAATCATCTGAGCAGAATACTATATGATTTCTAAAAGCTAAATCTCCCAAGTATCTAACCGATGTAGATACTCATAAAGGATCCAGCACATATTACTTCCGTCAACATGATAATCCTGCATAATTTTTCAATGAAAGAAGAATCGTCAATGTTATATAGTACCAAACAGCATATTTTAAACTAGTTTCCTGCATGCCAATTTAAGCACAACCAAAGGACTAGATAGTGTATGAACAAGAGATACTATCACCAGTTATTGCTCCTTGACAAGAAAATTAAATATTAGATGAGAATGGTATCGTAAAGCTCATGTCATGAAAATTAAATATTAGATGAGAAAGGTATCATAAAGCTCATAGCATGTAAGATAGGAAACTCCCCTACCTTAGCAATGTTACGATTGAAAGAATACCAATGTGGGGTTTCCATACCATAACAAGAAGCATTGCAGCAGTTCCTAGAAGTTATACAAGCATTAGTTGTAAGGATAACAATAAATAATATTATCAAAGTGAAAGCATGTGGTTGTATAAGTATTAAGCTTGTGAAAAATTGGAAGTGCATTAGAGCAAATGTAAATGAAACTAATCACATTACTAAACCAATAAAGTCAACTAGAAAGGTCTTCAAGTGAATATCATAATTCTCAAAATAATTTCAAAGATTTCATGTTAAGCTATTTTCAAAATTTACAGACTTTGGGAAGCCAGGATGCTTTAGGAACAAGAGACACTTAATAATCTACATGTAAATATATAAAAATGCAAGAAGAGCTTGGGACTCTATATTTACCATATGCCGTAATAGCAAATGGTAAGCGAACAAAATGCTTCAACTTCTGGCTGAAACTATAATAACCCTGTAAAACAAATCATGTACAAGTTTTTAGCTAATAGAGCGTTAAAAATGATACCAAATAGTTTGCAAGCAAGCAGATATGCCAGGAAGTAGATATATAATAGAAGCAAAGTCGCCAAAACTTTCAAGAACTTCCTTGATTTCAATTTACAAGTGTAATAGTTGGGCTTGGAGAAGATTTAAATAAGAAAAGAAATACTTGAATACCGATGCTTAGAATTGCAATTAGCAACTTCAATCCAAATTGGCATTTCAGTTAATTGAAAAATCAATTCAGGAGGAAAAGAATCAAGTAACTAAGAGATTTAGCAACGTTCTTAATGAAAATTACCTGCAATCGTATTTTTTGAACTTGAGAAACAAAGTACTGTTGAAAGATGCCTGAGACAGGGAAACAAATTCGTTGTGACAGCAGCGCTTCAATTCCCCAAGATAAATGCAACTCCATGTAGCTTATTTAAAATGATAAGCGAAAATGACAATAAAAATATGATCATTTAAGGTACAAGATATTACAAGAATCATAAAAGTCAAACTTGAGGAAGTGCGAGAAGATCATCCACTTAATACAAAATGATGATGCAATTTAATCATTTCAAGAAATGATCCATGGACCAAAAAATGAGCAATATACACATAACAACTTGACATTGAAAAAGAAAGGGACATTCAAAAAGCTCTAGAACAAACCTGTAACTAACAGAAGAGCAACGTGGCAACTGCAAAGCAATGAAGGGATCAACTTCTCAATTGAAGCAAACACATAAGGAGCTACCGCGGCTAAAACAGCATAACCTGTCTAAATTCAAAGACAATTAGAAAAGGGAACTAGGGAACCAAATTAGGAACTTTTCAAAATTCAGACACCAAGAAGAAGAAGAAAAGAAAAGAAACTTTGATTACCAGTATAACACAGTAAAGAACAGCCCCGAAAATGCTCCTAGATTTCCTGTGACCAAACAAAGGAGCCTCCTGGAGTATATCAAGGAACCTGCCATATAAAGGAGGAAACTTTGAGAGTCGAAGAAAGAAAAGCTCGAATTTTGGAGGGAGTAACAGAACATACATAGCATTTTCTTCAGGGGATGTGGAGGATGAAACGCCGTGCCTTTCTGTAGACATTTTTCTCCGTTATTGAGATCTATATGATTCGTCTGCGGGACTTCAAAATTTCTTTTGTTGCAGAGTACAGTGTCACTTGTCTACTTGGGAAATTTTCAATATTTCAGGGTGTGTGACCAATGAATAAAATAATTGGGCCTAGAGGCGTTACTTCGAGACGAAGCTTGCAAATTTAGCCCAATCCAAAACTGTAGGTTCTGTTACCACAGGCTACTTCCATCGTTCGACGGACGACGGACGACGGACAGTTCTGGAGACTATATTATTTACAGCTTCCACATTTACATGCTTCTGGTTAATGGGTTGCTCTAAATATAAGAACATCAGGGTTTTTTTTTTTTGTTTGGGTAAAAGGGAGGCTAAAAGTCGAAACAAAAAGGAGAGAAAATAAAAATAAAAATTCAGGAAGAACATATACGGGATACAGCCACCTCAATCATATCCCTACGAAAGAGTAGAGTTAAGCTTCTTGGTGGTTGTGATAAGACTCTCAAATACACCAGACACATGCAATCCATAGTTAGCTAACCAATCCACACAGGCATTCCCTTTCCAATAAACATGGCGAACAACAATCTCACAACCTGCCCCCATATACTTACGAATTGCACACAACAGGGAGGCGGTGCGATAGGAACCAAGTTGAGACTCAGTTATCAGTTGGCACTCAACCTTGGAGTCTAACTCCAATATTACTCGAGAGAGTTGCATTTCCTTTACAAGCATAAGGCCTTCATATACGGCCCAAAGTTCAATTACAATGACAATAGTTATCCCAATCTTTCGTACCAAACTAGCTTGCTAAATTCCCAGTGCATTACGTACCACATACCTGGCAGCAGCTAGGCTTGGAGTTCCTTTCGCCGCCTCATCAGTATTATCCTTTTACCAAGCAGCCGGAGGTAAACTTCATGCTATCCAACGAATCTGCTTTGTTAACTTGATCTTCTGTTCCCCTCAGTGCATCCCAACATGAAATCCATTACCCATGCGCACGATAGATTATATCATGTCTGATGGCCTGATGAAACCGTCCTCAAACAATTCCTTATTCCTCCATTGTCACAGGAGCCAACATCCAACCCTAAACAACATTGCCCAAGAAAATGTTTGTACTGCTTGTCCTGGCGCAGTTAAATTCAAAACTAGCCACTCTTTGATGCTGATAGGTAACCGACACTAAGGACTTCCATATATGTTTCACTTCCGAACAATCCCGCAACACATGTAGAGTGGTCTCCTCTGTCGAGTAACATCTTAGACACACACCTGAATCCGACATCTGTTTACTAGTCCTCACGCTTAAATAATGCAAACTAGTTGGCTTTGGCAAAATAGTTGCAAAAAAGTTGCCGCAAAGGCTACGTGTGAATAGATGATTGGCTTTAATTGCAAACCTGATGTAGTTACATGGTGAGTAGTTTTTCATAGATCAAAATGGAGGTTATCACTTCAGCTTTCTCTTGAAATCCTATGTAGTATTTCTTCCTTGTGCATTTTCTCTTACAATTACTTGTCTTAAGCTTGGAAACAAGCCTTAGTGATGAATAAATCAAACTGCAAGTCTTAGTGATGCATAAATCAAACTAACATACAGTTGTTTTCATCGATCATCATCATCCATGATCTTAATTGTATGCAGAAAGATACATAATCTCAACGATAGCGAAGGAGTTCAAGTATCTTCTTACGGAGAATCATTATGGTAATGTCGTCTACAAATATATACTCCAACATGACTAGGTACATAATCAAGTTTCTTATTACGTACTGTAAAGAATACAACAAGACACCGTTCGTATTGAAATTTACAAGTACTATTTATAGAAATTACGGCGGTGCCTCCAGAGTACTATGTGACACTACACGACAGTCTCTCGTACCACATGCCAGACAAACAGGGAGTTGCACGTCTTAACTATTGAAAAAAGGCGACTGCTTCTTCATAGTCGAACTAAGCAACAATCGGATACGATGCACAAGTTGCAACACCTGCAATCACATGACCACAAAAAGGATATCTATGTGAGAACATAAGAAAATCTCAAATTACTTGACATGAAATAACACTTCTTGAGTTCAAACGTTCGAAAGTTTTGAGATATCAACCATAAGGTATCCTATTTAGTATGGATTGTCATTGAAAGTGCCAATCCAGAGTTAGATGGGGAAACTTACCACACATGTTCTTCCCAAGCTCCATCTTAAAGTAGCCATGGTCGCCCCAATCACCGCCCCAAGAGTTCTTAATGAGCCAATATTCAACGCCATCTTCAACTCCAAACCCTACTGCAAGAACAGCATGGTTCACGTCCTGTGGCAAATTCCAAAAATTAGAAAAGCAGTAATTCCCATACAAAGAGTTAATGTCAATTTTATGTACAGAGGAATGAAACAATAACCAACATAGAACATGAACTTATACATCTTGCTGTGTTCTAGAGAGAACAAACATGAATGTTTACTACATTTGGTTTGATAAAATTCGGAAAATGAACCAACTGGTAGAACTGTTGAATTCCAAATCAGGAAGTCTCACCATGGGAGTGCTACCACAAGTATCGCTGGTGTAAACTCCTTTCTTGTAGAAACGGAAGCCACTTACTACCTCAAATGCGACACTGACTGGACGAACAAATGCAACTGCATGCTTCAGTTCATGTTCAGCACCCTGCATTTGTAATGCGCATGTATAAATTATTAAAATCATCACGTAACGAGTATCCTGGAGTTCTATACTATTGCAGATGGGGGTTTGGTGGGTATACAGTGTCTTTAGCACTGAAAAATGAAATCCTCCTGAAGCAAAACCACATGAACTGCTTAGTTTCAAGGTTATATTACGGAAAATTACTGTTTAGAAGTAAATAATAGCATAATAGATCAATAAAGGATGACGGATTTGATTAGGTAGTGGTTTTCTGGATCCCAAAAGATCCTTCCCAGATGCCAAAAATAGAAAAAGCCAAGCCTTACCCATGTAATAAAAACAAAAAAGGCTGGAGCTTTCTCCAATCCCCAGTTCAAATCTATTATCAGTGAAGAAGAATTGTCTTTAAATACACTTACCAGGGTAATGTTCACAGAGTCAATAACTTGGACGCCAACATTTGCCGATGAGAATTTGCAGACACCATTTTTTCCAGTGTAAGGATATGTTTCCTCTGTGTCAAGGCCACCATTGTATTTGATGTATTCAAAGGCTTGGGATGGCAACCCACCATTGCAGCCAAAGTTATTGAAGGCCCCAGCACAGTCCACAAGCTGCTGCTCTGAAAGAGAAATACCCTTTCCAAAAGCCTGATGGTAAGCTGCTTCAAGAGCTCCAGTGGTACTGATCAGAAAATTTAAAGTTACAAGCAGTGTTGAATGGTGGCACATGTAAGACAACAACTTATCTCGCTAAATAACAATTTGGAGTACAACCTGAATGTCCAGCAAGATCCACAGTGACCTTGGTTCTTGACAGGGCTGACTATGCCTTGTTTCCTCCAATCTTTCTGTACACACAGAAACAGAACAATTGCAACAGATTATACATTCAAAAGACACTCGCTCTTCAAGTTTCTATTTATCTATCTGTCGGTTATTTAATCCAAAAAAATTCCTTTTACAAAACAAAATACGTACGCTTTCAGGGAGGATTTCATTGGTAAGCTCGTGATTGCCCTTAGCAGTAGCAGAGCAGTTTTGTGCAGCTCCCAATCTGTGCTTTTGGAACTCTTGCCATGTCCAATCAGCAAACTCTGTATTGTTACAAATAAAGTCAAAAAAACCAAAGTTGTGATTAATCAACCATCACGTAGGAATATGACCCAAAAGCAATCAAACTCCAAAAGAATTACACGCAGAATGAATATATCGATGCGCCCAGTGGAATCCTATCTGTTATGCCAAAATGTCGAGCTCTGATCTGTTGGTACTAAGATTCTTACAGCAAATACACGGTTAGCTCCAAGAACTGTTATGCTAATTCGATGTCTTACCATTAATGGCAAGAGTGTAAGAGAGGCCTTTTCTGTTGGTGGATCTGATCAACTTCAAATTCTCCGAGAAAATCGAGAACCTCAGTTTGATCTCTTCTTCACTTTCATAACTCTTGCCGTACCTAACCAATCCCAACAACAACAAAAAACAACTTTATTCACTACCATATGATCACTGATCAGAAAAACAAATAGACCCTTTTTACCTGTGAGCAAAACGGGCAAAGGAGAGAACGCGACGAGTGTGACCGAGGACTTTGACGACAGAGGCCTCAAAGTCACGGAGGCCGTCGGAGACTAGCCTGATGGGATTGGATTCGTCGAAGGTGGAACCTCCAACAGCAGAGCAGATGACTAAGAGGAGGAGGGTCGAGATCAAGGCGGCCCGAGCCATCGCCGGTAAATGACTGTACAGTGGAGGCTGTGGAGAGAGAGAGCGTGGGTGCGATAATGTGGGAGTTGAGTGACTTTATTTTGTTTTTGTATACACGTCTGACGTTACCATTGGCCCTTCTTTGTCTTTTCTTTTCTTGAGATGCGTACAATTCTAGTGTTAGTGTGATGTATACGATGACGTAGAATTCTAGCTGTCCTTTTAACGGTACCGCAATACTTAACTCCGTCTTTTAACGGTCATTTTGTTCGCTTGGCCGGGCCACGGGTCAAGGTCGGGCAGCCATGGCCCGGTCAGTAGCTTAATTGTTATTTTCAAAATAATATTGTTTTGTCAAAAAATAATATTGTTTTGAAAGTTTTTCTTAAAAAAATAAAAAGATAGATTAGTCCGGTCCTTCCGTGACCTATCGAGCCATATACTGAGCTACAGGTCGGTCATTGACATCTCTAATGTCTTGTTGAACATGTTCGTGATAAGAAAAAAGGATAGAACAATCACATCTTAATATCTAACTAATAACATTCGAGTCTGAATTTAACATGCAAACATGTTTGCTAGTTGTACTATATAATATACAATTAAAAAATTTACCTAAAGGCCCCATTTGGTTGGTAGAAGAGTAAAATGAATTTAGAATCTGATTTTTCAGAAAATAAATTTATGGAAAGTAAAAATATTCATATGTTTAAATACTTATAAGAATTCTGATAGGAAAGTTGGGTGAATTCTTATTATAGTGTTTAGTATGCAACAATATTTTATAGAATTTAATTGAATTTTGACTTGTGTTTCTAATTATATCCCTACAAACCGAATAAAAAATTGTAATCGTTAAATAATGTTAATTTGTAATACAAGTTATATTATTAAATGTTAATTTTTTTCATTTATGATATTTTAATCATATAATACTGTTATATCATAAATATAGCATTGAAAAATACTAAAAAAATATCAACTGAGTACAAAGATAAATCTTAAAATTCAAATCAAATATCAAAATTTTTTCTAACATTGAAAAAAAATACGAACAATCATTGTTTTAACTAGACAACCTCAAAAATAAAAATAATAAAATGTCAAATATCATGTGAACATCCCAAAATTTAATAAATTCGAAAATCTTTAAAACTAATTACTCTTTAAATCTGCATTAGATATTCTTCTTTGTTAGCATCCTGAAGAGTGAAAAAATAATATATGTGATTTGGACTATTTATAAGTTTTATTCTAACTCTAATACGTTCAACTTGTGTTAAGAATTTCAGTTTGCTAAGTTCTTCATCTAATTTCCGCCTGTTCTCATATTTCTTATGATTCGCCCTCCTCATAAACTCATCTTTTTGTCTTACACCATGTAGCTCCATTTGTGCCATTTGTTCCATTTAAACAATATAGTAATAAACTCAAAAATTAGAAGAAACAACACAACTTTTCCTTCAAAACTTATCAATAAACTCTCCCACCAAAAGAAAAGGTGGAAGAAAAATATTCACATATCATGTTCTCGAGCACTATTAAATAGAATGGCATATCAAAGGCATCTGAACTATATATACCTGAAGCCCACCAGAAATCAAGTGGACATGGGAATCGATAATTCCAGGAACCACAACTTTTCCTTTAAGATTCAACACTTTAGTTCCATTTCCTACCAAATCTTAAAAATTGGTTTTCACTTACAGGTTGTTTAGAATCCAATGAATTGAATTGAATTCATTAATTTTATGTAATTGAATTCAATTTGTGTGTTTAGAATGTTAAAAAAGAGATGACTTGAATTCAACCACGTAATTGAATCTCATTTTTTTATGAATGCAATTCACATCTCAAATGGTCCGATTTGGTGTGTAAATTGAAGAGCCAATTCTTTTCAAAACATTAAAATTCTTTTTCTAAATATACATATCATAAATATACAAATTACTACAAAACAAACACACATTGATTACATATTATTTTTAGTTAAGGAAAAAAAAGTCATATAAAGTAGTTAAATTCATTTTTATTGTGTTCCAAACAATATAATTGAATTCAATGCTAATATTATTAGATTTATTCCAAACAATGTAAATCGAATTTGATTCAATCCCACAAATGTAATTGAATCTAATTCGTTAATGAATCCAATTCGAAAGTTTCCAAACGGCCTGTTAGTAAAGTACCAAAAAGATCGAGCATTTAGGTACAAGATAAGCATAAACAACAATTACCTACATTTAAGAAAATCTGCGAACACTAACAAAAGAAAGGAAACCGAAGAATCAATAACGTAACTCGAAACATGAAAATGGTGAACCTGAAGAGAGGAATAGTTGCCTCGGCAGAGAATTTTGCCTCCTCGCACGGCCATGGAATTGACGCAAGGTAAAGAAGCATCGCTGGTGAACAAATATCCATTCTTTACCAACAAATCGGCCTCAAGTTCTGTTGTTTTTAAATTGGACGATCTCTTTAACCAATCTTAAAACAACCTAAAAAAAGGAAGCATCACCGCAATGAATTTGCATGTAGTGTAAGTAGAACCCATAAAGTAAAGGATACTTACATTGGGTGGGTTGTGAAGCTAGAGAATGGCAAAGGCAAGAACTAGAGTTGCCGATAAGGTGACAAAGAGATTTATAGTAGTGAGAAATCCCTCTGCGTAGATTCTTCAACACTAAGAATAGTTGAAGAGGAGGTAGGGTTTTATAAAAAAGTTACCATAGAGCTGAGAGAGAAGGAAGGGATAAATTGGCTAGCGTAATTTTTAGATTAAATTCATGAGGAAAGCAATCTAAATATTAAGAGGGTGACAAGATTTAGAATCCAATTAAAGTGCTATTACTTTTTCTATATTGGAAAAGTTTTTACTTTCCTAACTACTCAAAAAAATGAACCAAACTTGATAATATAAAGTTTAGGAAAAAGATTACTCTCCCAAGCAAAAATCCATGCCAACCAAACAAGGTCAAAATATTAAGTGATCATGGAATTTTTGTCATCAGTGAAATTCTATAGCCTTGACGAGCTAATGGCACTCATTCATTAAAAGTTGTATTTCCGCATAGGTCTGGTGTATTCTTGAAGTTTACTTTTAGGTAAGATTCTTTTATCATATCTATGCAATTTTCCTTTCTCGAAGAATAATCACTTTCTTCGATATACTCATAAACAGAGACTACAAAATGAGTATCTTTATCTTTATTTGTTTGTTCCTCAAATATGGACTCAGCATCTTTGTAATTCCTGATTTGCATATAGCCTCAACAAATTTTAAAAGCTTTATATTTCTTCTGGATTTATTAGGACATCTCTTGGCATAATGTCCATGTTTTTCATGAAGATAATATCGATCTAATTTCTTTGCTTTAAGAGATCTTTTCTTAAATGATATGACAATCCTCTTTTTCCATTTATGAGGTCGTTGATGACCTATCAGCCTTGTCTTATAGAAATGAGATTTTTCTTGCAAGAACATCCTGCCGTTTCTTACATTTAATCTTTAAATAGGGCTTTTTATAGGCCTATGTAAGATGTGTTTTTTCGACATCATATTCTAGACGAATTTATGTTGTTCGCAAAGTTTGTCAAGAGTAGCCAAAACTAACTAGTATATTACTCCCAATGAGATTTCTGTCATGTCACGATGTAAAGAGTTTATTATTCTTTATAGCTTTGGTTGGAGTTCATTAGGAAGAGAGGCAATAAATGTATATCTAAGATTAACATCGATGAACTCATTTAACATATAATATTTCTCAAATATTTTTCTGAAAATGCCTTTGAAGGTCTTTTTTGTCTAGTTAACAACAATTCATTTCAGATTATTCTTGATGACTTTACTTGTCAGTTAGTTGGAAGTCCACATAAATTCTTTCTAGATCATTCCTAACAGGGTTCTTGCAGCAGGAAGCTTGATAGCCAGAAGCCTCCTATATTCTCCTAAACTTTGAAAACAATCTCGTAGTTTTCCTCTCTTCTTGTAGACAAACTCTAATAGTATTTCTTTAAGGGTAGCTTCTAACTTATTTATTTGTAGGTTGATCTATGCCAAAATTTCACATAACATGTCTCTCCATTTGGTAGGTGAAATTTCATCAAATGTAAACCAGGTCCTGAAGCTAGCTAGGTTGTAGTATTTGAATGTTGCTGTACTAGTTTTGCTCTTAAAGAGTCCACATCTTCCACTTCAAGCCCTTCTTCATTTTATTGTGAAGGAGAGTTTGGAATGGCCATTAAGATATGGGATAGCTACGAGAGATCAACAATCTGGTCTGTTTTAGAGCTAAAACTAGAATATTATGAAGTCGAGTTAGAGAGATCAGTTGGGTCCAAATAAGGATGGGTTGGTTGTATAGTAGCCATAAACTTGGGTGCTCTTTTAGGTTCCTTTGCTTTTTGATCTATAGAAGTTTTTTTTTGAAAGGGTAAGGCTTTCTTTAGCCTTGGTATAAGATGGAGTTGGATGGTCTTTTGGTTTCCATTGAGTCTCTGGGTCTTTTTTGGAAGGTCTGTCTAAATAATGGATATGACATTTTGAAGACCTTTCTATAGTTTGAGGCCTCTGGATATAATAGACTGGGGTAGGAGGTAGGTCTATCGAAAAAGCTCGAGGGATAAGGATCATAGATAGTCTTTGATTAATATATGGCTCTATTTTTCTCAGCTCTTCATGAATCCTAGATCTTTTTCTTTATTCCAGAATTTTTGGGCCACAATATTGTTCTTCGACATATTTTTTTAAGTATGAAACAAGTTGTTGTGCTTGATAAAGCAATTTTTGGTATAAGAGTTGAACCTGTAATGATATCATGTCTATATTAGTATGCAAATATAGTGTTTGGGCATTCAAGCCTTCTAGTTTTGAACGAATACAGTGAAGTACTTGGCTTGAGCAACTGTATATTCAATCTGCCAATTTAGTACTTCTTTATTAGGAGATACAAATAAGTAAGTGCCTTGAGGGGATAACTGTGTAAGTATCAAAAATAAGCGAGCTGTCATCCCAGTCATATCATTCATACTTCTTGTTAAAGGATAGAATTATTTATCATAATGCTTTGATGGTTGCATTATAAACAAGGAATTAATTCCATAGTTTTTTTTTCTGGAATAGTTAGGACAATTATATTAGGTCGAGATGAAGTTGAAAGATGTCTATATCATGCTTCTTCTAGAAGTTTATAAAAGGTTATTAGTTTTGGCCTAGGATTTTTTATACCAACCTAGGGCTTAAAGTCACCATCATCATCCCTAAAATGTCTTTGTACTTAAAGACATTGTTGGGGGTCTGCATTTATGTGTTCCTTTTGCTCTTTGGTTATACTTATCTTTTCCTTCAAAATATATATTTGAAGTATCATCTTCCCAACATCTATAATCTGGATGACACATAGATTGTTCCATGTCCCAAAGGACATGACCATTCATGTGACTATAAAAATATGTCTCTTATGCTCAAATAGAGTGAATCAGAGGATAGCTACTAGTTTCTTTATGGGAAAACGCTAGAGAGATCACAGATTTTTCTAGCGGATTGATGATTTTCTTGCCTTGGCCTTTTATAGATTAATTTGATATGCCATCTTCAAATCATATAAGAAGCAATGGAGGAATGTGGATAGAGTGTTGACAAGGAAATGAAATTCCATCTATAGTTAGTTACCCACTCTAGAGGCATTATTCCTCTAGCTCTTCTTTAGCCAGTTGTTTGGGGATATAGATAATAGTAGTGTCTCTATGGGATTTGTCTTCCACCATATAGAAAGCATTAGTGGTTAAATTTTAGAAGTGTAGATGTAGGGCATAATTCTACATATGATAAATAATTTGGTGATATAGAGTAGCTACAATGGGTGTGGGATCTTGTTCAAAACCTACAATTTGAATTTCAACCTTTAACTGGCAAAGATGGCTAGGTCATTTAATTTAATGTTAAAGTTGAGTGTTACTGTTAATATGACATTTCCATTGTTAAGGGTAGTGAAGAGAGTGCTAATAATGTTGGAATGCCTTTTCCATTATAGAGAGTTAAAATCAGACTTGACTGCCCCTATATGGAGATAAGTATACCCTCTTTCCTACTAGATAGGTATTAGTTCATGTGAAAATTCCAGAGTAATGTATTGTCCTACTGAAGTAACTTGGAACTTTGATTCATCTCGTTCAATTGTGGTTTTTAAGTAGAAATTAAAGATCGGATACTCTTAGTAAAAGATTAAGTTTGGTGATAAAAACTATAATGATTGAGCAATGGTATCTATACGTCATAGATTCTTGTATATTTAGGGAGATGAGTTATTTCAACAAGGTTATCGATTTTGTTAGAGAGAGTTCTCTTTACAGAAGAAGGAAGGTTGGACGGGAGAATGAGTGGAAGAAAGATGGATAGGATCAATCATAGATGTGGTGGATGTACTCATGGTTGATTATAAAGTTCCCCACTAACAATTATCATTAACAGTTTTTCTCTTTTCTTAAGTACGGGGTATTGTTAGACCTACACCGTGCTAAAAAATAAACATCCTTAATTAGTCTTTCAATCCCTGAGCTTTAGAGCCAACAGTCCAGCAAGTGATTAGGTTTCCAATCAATAAACCAAAATGATCATGGCTCTGATACCAATAAAGGCCATACAAAGAGATAAACTCAATACCGGTCACAATTATGCTAGCCAAGAAAACAAATCCCTTATGAAAGGTACTAAACATCTCAAGGCATGTCTTTTAAATAATCAATTTTATCTCCTAATAAGGGATGTCAATTTTGGCTCGGCCTGGCATGATTTTAGCCCAGGTTGACTAGGGCACGGGCCAGAGGTAGTCAGTATGACTAGGTCGTGTAAATAGGCCACGGGATGAGCACGACTTTATATGTAGCTCAATCGTTACTTAAAAAATAACGTAATTATTGACGTTTTTTAAAATATATATATAAAGTGGACCAGGTTAGCCCGACTCGCCTGTGGCTCGTCAGGCTACGGGCCACCTAGCCATTGTCAGGTGCATTCATACTCCTAATATGACTTTAATAGGTTCTTACAGTATGATATTTTATGATTCACAGGATCTCCTTAGAGAGGCAAGTACAAAGCATACGCATACCCATTTGTAAGAGTGAGACTACTGACGACTTAAGCTTTTAAGAAGGATGGATGTTTAGAGAAAAGCCATGGAGAAGCAACCAATTTTATTTCTTTTTTTTTTACCTTAACTAAAGACAACGATCTACTTATATAGGTATAGGAGGTTACAAACAAACATACACATTACATTGTAAATAGTACAATAACTTAACTTAGTGAAGTTATTGACATTTGTTATGATGTGATTCAATAATTAAGCATAGTGGATCCATAGACACTCACAATAGTATAACCATACATAATGGAGGCCTACTTTATTTTAATGATGCGTCCTATTTGTTCTTCTACTAGATAGGCTCATAGGATAAAGACAAATTCTCTTCGTCATCTGTGATATCTCTATATTTTTAAAGAGGCACTCATAGTCTTCTTCGTTGAACTCGAGCATATCCTCATAAGGATCTTGAAATTGTTGGAGCATATCCTCATCAGGATCTTGAGATTGTTGGAAGTATGAAGGGAGAGATTGAGATGGTCCTTTCAAAATATCAATGTCTGGCATTCCAAGTTCTTTAGGGATAAATTCTCCAGAGTAGGGTCTAAGGGAAGTAAATGTAATTGGGGAATGTTGTTTAGGAAAATTACATAGGAACATAGACTCTTTATGACCATATCCTTATGCTTAGGACATTCAAGAGAAGTATGCCATAGTTGTACTTAGTTAGATGTGTAGATGAGGCCATCTTTTGCCATGTTATAAGGCCTATGAAGCATAAAGAAGCATTTTGTGCTTTTTTAGCTATTAAGATGTCCTACAATTTATATTGATTAATAACTTGGGATAACTACTTTCTCAATATCATTCTAAAAAAGTCCACAAAGGAGAAGATTCATTATTGCAATTATAAAAATAGTTAATATACCTATAAAAAAGGAACTGTAAATTTGCAATAGCACATGCAAACAAAGCAGAAAGCTCATAGGTACCACATTGCTTCACATTGAAGAGCCCCACTAATGAAGAAAACAGCCAGGTAAAAGGTTTGAATATCAAAGGGGGAGATTATAGATGCATAATTGACCATATTTATACCTCATATTTGTTGTATTTTGCTTAATATTTTATACTTTTATTATATATTTGGTACTTAATTTGCTTCAAGTGTATTTATAGGTTATAATTGCCTTCATGGACTAAACGAAGAAGAATTCAGATTAAAAAACGCATAAAACGAAGATTTGAAGCAAAGAAGGAATACATAGTCGTGTAGCCATGTAAATTCCTCAAGTCGTGCAGATTCACAAATTCTAGAGATTTTAGATTATATGCAATCTAGTAAACTGCTATGTATCAGATCGTGTACATCCCAAAACCTTAAAAATTACTCTAAAAAACTATTCAAAAGCAAAATAGAGAAGTAGACATGCAGAGATGTTTAAAGACTTTCAGAGGCGAGTCAAGGGGTGATTTTGATTCAAAGAAGTAGAAAACACAAAGAAATTATCGAAAGATCTATCAGAATACAAGATTAAAGCTTTACCTTGCAAGAACATTCAATAGGAGATAAAAGGAGATTTAGAATTATGAACCTTTTGTGTTCTACTAGTTTTTCTTTCTATTTATGTTTGATTTTGTTTTCTATAATGTGTAACTAAATATTTTTACTGTCTAGGTAAGATGAACCATATGCTTGTGTTATAACATGTTTTATTTATTTTATTTAATGCAATTGTTTTGATTAGCTATTGTGATTCAATTACGCCTTTAATATTAGAATATATGTTCTAATAGATTCGGAATATGAGTGCATAATATGATTTCATAACAAAAAGATTGAGAAATCCTCTGTATTAATAGATCTACCGTAATTGAAAGGAGTTGATTGCAAACCTAAAGATAAGTTGACATAAATCCTTTGGATTAAGGCTAAACTTAATAGTAAAGTTCACAAATTGGTAAAGCAATCTGAGTACCTTTAACCTGAATAATATCGATTGATAATTCTAAGATTAGTTGTTAGTATTCTTATGAGAGTTATTAGCATATCATAGGAATTTCCACGATCCAATAGTCAACAAAAAAATTGCATAGTAAAAGGTCATCTACTGAAGGGTTTTTAGGGGGATTCATATGTTAGTAGTGTGCCTTAGGCCAATGGATATTTGTGATTCATGTATTAACATTATGACTTGTTAATAATATATTATG
>JANZXR010000008.1:2002921-2039782 GCA_027575705.1 Erythroxylum echinodendron | reverse complement strand
AAATTATTAAATTTGGTTATAATAAAATTAATAATATTAAGAATAATAAAATTAATAATAATAATAATTGATAAAAAATAATAAAATTGGTAATAATAAAATTAATAATAAGTAGAAAATTAATAATAATTAATAATATTAAGAGTAATAAAACAATATTACATGATTAAAATATTAGAAATAAAAAAATTAACATTTAATAATATAACTTGTATTATAAATTAACATTATTTAAGGATTTCAATTTTTATTTGATAGGATATAAATAGAAACACAAGTCAAAATTACATTACATTTCATGAAATACTGATACATACCAAACACTATAATAAGAATTCATCCAACGTTCCTGTTAGAATTCTTATAAATATCTAAATATGTAAATATCTTTACTTTCTATAGATTTATTTTCTCAAGAATCAGATTCCAAATTCACTTTTCTTTTCAACCAATCAAACGGGACCTTAATTTATTTACAAAGTAGTCATAAGAGGTAGTCAAATTGGTAGAACGAAGAGCATGAGGTTAAAAGGTTTTGTATTCGAATATTTCTAGTTATATTTTTTTGATCGAGCGTATCGTGTCGGACTTGCGTAGTGTAAAAGTATGTACTAATGAGCAAAGAAATAAATTGCACCAGATTTCAATAACAAAATTAAATTTAAGTTCCATAGTAATTAGGAAAGCCAATGCTAATAGGTTTAATAAATTGAAAAGAAGTTCTTAAAACTTAAAGTCAATTTTTAATGGGAATTGGAAAAGCATCCGAGTTAGATTGAAGCACCTCACCAATATAACCTTCGAACCAAACTAATCTCTTTTCGACAAAGGGCAATGGCGACTCTAGACTCCGACATCCCTATGCTTCCCGCCGGCGAGGCCTCCAGCAGCGCCGCCCCTTCGTCCTCCTCCACTAAGAAGCCCAAGCGTTTCGAGATCAAGAAGTGGAGCGCCGTCGCTCTCTGGGCTTGGGGTAACCTCTTCTGACCTCTAACCCTAATTTAATTTTCTTTGTTAAGTTTCTTTCTTTTATGCTCGTATGCGTACAACTGAACCTAGCTGCGAGTGTGGAGTCTGAATTTTCGTTTGAATTGAGTGGTGATGGATGTTGTTGCGTGATTGGTGTTTGCAGATATTGTTGTAGATAACTGTGCAATTTGCAGAAACCACATCATGGATCTATGTGAGTTCTAGTTATTATCTTTTGCTTTTATTAGCTCTTTTATCTGATTACGTGGTTATATGTTTGTTACTATTGATTGATTTTGCGTGAATGCTCGGTGATTAGGCATAGAGTGCCAAGCTAACCAGGCTAGCGCCACCAGCGAGGAATGCACCGTTGCTTGGGGTATGTCAATAAATTTTATAATTTTCCGTATTTCTGTTTTCTGTGTTTGATACTTTGCTGCCTCTTGTTTAGATAAAGTTCTGTGAAGATAAGTGCTTTAACTTGCTTTAGAACTGCAAATTGATAGCCAGTGGTGAAGTAGGGGACGCTGGATTTGGGAATTTAGACTATTCTAGCTGTTAGTGGTTAATTTGTTTCCATGGTGTAAGCAAAAACTCTTGTAGTTTAGGACCACAGGTACCCCTTTTTTAAAGTCGAGAAAGATTATATCCTTCAAGTGTGTAATTGAAATCCAGTTTACTTTGGAATGGTTTATCAAGCCAAGACATATGTTGCAGACATATTGTTTCTTATGTTTTAATTTGAGAATGTTACTCCGTTCTGATGTATATGGGCTCTTAAATATCAGGGATCCTGTCTCAATGTAAAATTTTGAAGATAGATTTTGGAGGAAAGTCAAAAATTGCATACACATCCAAAGTGATTGACTGCCATGTTATTTCCTGCTCAATTCCCTGTTACTGGGTTATATTAATATAGGATGTTATGAAACATGCTCCACTAAATTTTTAGGGACTTCTGGAATGTTGAGTTGTACGAAGAATGTGGGAACTAATTTATTTCCTTGAATTAATCTTAAGTGATAAAAAATCATTCAATGTCTGCCAGAAGGTCTTTAAGCTTTGTGATTGGTGACTTTATAATCAAGTTGTTTTATCGCAAATTTTATCCTTTTTTTGGGTTTGTCATTTTTGTGAGCTTGGCTTCATATTTTGTGAGATCATAATAGTAGATTGCTTTTGTTCAGTTTCTTTCCCTTATGTTGGAATATCTGGAGAAGATTCTTACTACTGAATGAACTCCTAAGTTTAGCTGTTGTCTTCATAGTTGAGTACTCCAAGGGCTTTTATACTACTCTATGTCGAAGATGCTTGGATATTCTTTTATGATTGTGCTAGTTGGATGCCTGGAAGGGGTTGAGGTGGTCTACTTTCTATTATTTGGATTTTTGTTTCTAAAAAATTTAGCATAATCATTTAGGCTCTGTTAATCAAGTCGATCCATTTGGTGCTAATAGTATCACTTTTCTGCTCAAATAAGTCCTATGCTACTTTATCAAAGCATAAAGCATTCAGTGACTGTTCTGTGCTGTCTGTACTTGTTTAAAAGATTAGCTTGACTCACTGTAGGACCCTTTAGTAGTAAGCTTATCTGGTTATAGTTCCTAAAGTTTATACAAGCTTGTCTATATTTTTACAGGGGTTTGCAATCACGCTTTCCACTTTCACTGCATTAGCCGATGGCTCAAAACTCGTCAAGTTTGTCCTTTAGGTACGATTCTTGCTAACTGTTGTTTATTGTCACTATCTACGCTTTATATTAGTCATCTCCCGGTTTCTTGATATGGCTGTTGCATTGTGCATACAGATAATAGTGAATGGGAGTTCCAGAAATACGGCCATTAGAACACTCTGCCTGTTGAATGATCAGAGTTCAGACTTCTGTAATTCCTTAGTTTCCAATGATATTAAGATCAAATCCTCTCTAATATGACTTTTCTTATCCGTGAAAGCTTTGTGCTTTATCTTGAGATATGTTGTGTCTGTTTATTTAAGATCCAGAATTTGATGATTATGTCATTTTCTTGTTTCCTGTGAGCTTTTGTTATATAATTCAGATCTTTACAAAGGATTACGTGTTGATAGTTTTCCCCGCCTCTTGAACCAATATTTGCTGATCATAGAGATGATTATAACAAGATCAGTGAGTTGATCGATTTAAAAGAGAAAATAATTTAATATTCCCACAAATATGTATAAAAAATAGTAAAAAGTGCCCTAAAGGTTAACGTAATACGTAGTACAGTACTAATAAGCGTCGCTACGCACACTAATCTCCTATAGCACTTAAGCTTTTTAACTCGCAGCACCATTGAAGTGTCCTCATTCTGTCGATGAAAATCGTAATTAATGTGATTAATCCAAATAAAAGAACACTTAATATCTCGTCTTAACCTAACTTTTTAGATTGAAAAAGCTCAATAAAGCCTAACGTATTGTAGGACATCTTAATTCCTGAAATTATTTTGAAATGAAATTGACATAATCGAATAAAGTTGGAAATAGAAAGAAATTGAAAAAAAAAAGTAAATCGTCGCCTGAGAGATTCGAACTCTCGCGGGGAAACCCCATGTACTTAGCAGGCACACGCCTTAACCACTCGGCCAAAGCGACTTGATATCTCGAGAAAATCTGACTGCAAAATGATGTTCGATGTTTGACTTTCGCAGAATTTTCGTAACAGTTAAACATAGTTCATGGATGGTTAAAGTAACAAAGATATTTTTATTAAAAAAAATTAAAATTATAATAATTTTATGTGATTAATATTGCAAAATATTTCCATAAAAATATTTAAAGGTAATATCAAAAGTGACATTACGAATTTTTAAGTTGATGAAAAAAACATGAGAACTGTTTTAAGAGGGAGGTTGCTCGTTCTTACTACTCAAAGGCTTGTTGGGCAATTAACGAATTGCATTAATTATTAGTTAATTTTTTCAGTGATAGCTGACAGTGAATTATATCAGTTAATTGGATTGACTAATAACATCGGTTGTTTGTTAAAGATGTTTGATAAAATTAGTTGATTAGTATCAACGGTTTTTATATAGAATAACTTATGAAGACATAATTGAAAACATATCTTATTTGATTATGACTCATAAGGAAAATGGATATAAAGTAAATTAATATACACGCTCATCTATATGTTTAAGAAATAGAAATATTAAGATATATTTATTTTTTAATATACTATTATTTAAAATGTACATGTACAAAATATTATACCGAAGAAAATAGTATTATTACTGTTATAAAATTAGTTTGTTATTTAAAAAAACAATCTAGTTTAAATAAACTTACATTTAACATATTATAAATTAAGTTTATATTTATTAAAAAACACATACAATTCATTATAAATTTATAATTTATCTTTTTAATGTTAGTGTCTAAATTTAGTGAAATTGTGTATATCTCACCTTTATTTTTATATTATTATTTGCCTATTCTTATGTAAATAAATAAATATCGGTTATTTTATATATATAAGTTTTATTTTTTTACTAATACATTTTCTGTTTGAAAAATGAACTCTATTATTGTCCTGCTTTCTTTAATAGGAAAAAAGCTCGTGAAGAGGAATAAAATATTTTAATCTTCAAAATACTTTTTAAAATAACTTTGCAAATTACTTAAAATAAAGAAAAATAGAATCTTTGAAAGTTAAAGTTAGAAAGAATTGAACTGGAATTTCAGGGCTTCTCAGAGTGAAAAAGCAAATTTAATAAAACAAAATTAGCTTCATAAAGTTGGAAAAAGATTGCAAATGTTCATAAAAAACAGACAAGATAGCAAATTTAATAAAACAAAATTAGCTTCCTAAAGCTGGAAAAAGATTGCAAATGTTCATAAAAAACAGACAAGATAGGGTTTCCATAAACCGTAGGTAGGGTTAACTTTAGTTGTGTACTACTGTTGATGTGAATAAAGCAGAAGAATGGAGAAGGGAAAGGCAAACCCATTATCCTTTAATAAAATATCAGCAAAAGGGGCATAATTGTATTTTTAAGTACTAAATTTTGGATGATAGAACAAAAATGCTGGTAGATGGTAGTTTTTTTAATTTTCAGTTGATCATCCAATTAATCAGTCAATTACCAAACAACTTCAATAGCATTTTGACTTAATAAACAACGAAATGTAATCAATCAGCCAAAAAATTGACCGAATAGTCTTATCCAATTGAAGCCATAATTAAAGAACAAGTACTTAAAAATAAGACTCGAGACTTAAAAGTCGAGAATTAATAAGCTTAGTAATGTCCTTTATAATGTTCGTAAGTGATCGGTGTCGTCTGGTAAAAATGCGATTATTCTTCTTATACTAAAGAAAGCAAATAGTGATGATAAAGAGGACTAACTGAGATAACATATGTCTGAAATCCTTTTGACAGTGAAAATGGCTATAAGTTCACTATAGGAGGAGAAACTAAGAAGTCTAAAGCCAAGCAGAAAGAAAGAGCCCCAAACTAACGAAAACAAACTGCACTAAAAAATAAAAGGTGACGTTGTGTTTCTGCAAAATCTTTAATCCGTGGATATAAAAGAAAGAGAAGGCATCTCCTCCTTCAGTATAGTTCTCTTCCCATGTGCAAACGAAGGAAAGGAGGAAAGCAGTTTAAGAAGCTTTCTGAATTCTGATTTGTTCACACTCACCTTATTGGTACCGTGTGTTCCCCCACTTGAAGGAAAAGCACGCTTGTAGAGGGAAAAGGGCAATGATTTCTTGTTATTCTATCCTATCATTCTTTGGAATTCACGCTCTCACTTTTCTGTCACACATTTCGGTGATTAACGAATCAAAATATCTCTCCTTTTTCTCCTCCAAAAATTCGTAATCAACAGTAAAATCTTCTTTCCGGTTCTCTTCCTGGTTGCGAGGTTCGAGTTGTTTGATCCAAAGTCGGCCTGCATAATTAGATGATATGGTCATCTAGTCGTACGAATTAGATGAACGTACCCTTAACTGAAGTTGCATACTCTTCAACCTATAAAGTCTCTCAGCATTGTATAATAATGGATGTTGGAGAGTCCAAAAAGATGACAGTTTTAATATATCCGTTGGTGGCTTGGTAGGAGTTCCCATTACCAGACTATTCTATGCAAATACATATATAGTGCATGTAGAGGATTAAAGTGTGGGTAGGCAGAGGCCACTAGGCGTAATTAACAATAGGAAAGGTTTTAGGTTCATGTTTATTTCTTTGTAATATTTTAATAATGTCTTAAAAATAAGTTATTATTTTTCGTTAAAATTTTGAAAGTTCGGTCTTAATTTTGCACTTTAGAGTTGGAATATAATGATTAATTATCATAGTTAACTTGAAGATTCGGCATGAATTATTATAGAGTAGGTGCAAGAATGGTCAATCATCGTATTAAAGATAGCGCAGTAATGTCGAATCGCCGCTCGTATCTCATGTAAATTCTCCTAATGCCAATTTGCTCATTTGGTCGTCTGTTACTTTTAATAATCCCAAACCCCGAGAGGAACCATGAAAGTGATAGAAACAGCAAATTAACTTTAACATGTTACAGACAAAAAATGTGTATAAAATATTGAGATGTAAATTATATATTTAATTAATATTAAAAATATTTCCAAAATCGAATTTATATTGACTTATGAAAGATGTTAAAATCATTAAAAAATATAATTAATCAGTATTTATTTATTAAAATAGGTAAGGTGAAATTGATACTCTAAAGCAACTGAAGGTGCCAGTGCCCCAGAAGCAGTAGCTGCGTAAGTCGTGCAAGATGTGTTAAGAAAGTGAAATAACAGCAAAAGGCATGTAATGTAAGCGTGAGCTGAGGTGTCTTTTACGCAGGCGAGCAATAAAGAGTAAAGAGGAGACGGATTGGCGGCACTATCTGCGGGATTTTTCGGTGGAATGGGCTCTACGCCTCTGAAAGGACAGGTGCCGTCTCCTTCATCAAAATCCACGCCAGTCTCATGATTTACATTTCATATCTTTGGCTCGATTTGATTTTGTTTTTATTCTACACGCGAAATCATGCATAATTATGGCAAGATTAACTCATTAGTAATTATCCCATCATTTCCACGACCAAAATAAAAACAAGTCTCAGCTTGAAAGGCTTTCTCTCTTTTCTCCTTATTAACAAGGAGAGGTACAAAGAGTCCAAGAACTGAGTACTGTCCTCGGTAGTTGAACTGATTATACCTGTAACTTATTAACTCGTCCCTGAAAAGTCTTGAAGTCCACACTCCGCACTCCACAGTCCACAGTTCACACTCCCCATCTCCGCCCCAAATCATGTAGCCGTTACCCCAAAATTGAATGGAGGAGTTCCCAGCATTGGGGGACCCACCTATTCATTTGAAGACACAAAGCTGGTGATTGGTTTGTGGGACCTCTTAAAAACGTGTCTCCAGCTATAACATGTCTATATATATCAAAATGGCTTTTTAAGTTTGTATACAAAATTACAAATAATTTACACGCCACTCATCATGGCAAATAGGCAATCCAGGACCCCTATTTTTTATTTTCCTTTTTTTGAGACCTCAATTTGAATGGATTAGGTATATAAAAATTAAAATACTTTGTGAAAAAATAAAACAAAAAATTAAAGTGGAGATATGGGCATGATTTTACAATAATATCAACATTCAGTTAAAATTTCACAAAAATACAAAATTAATAATACGTAGCTTTCCTAAGCTACTCTTATTTAACATATAAATGTTATTTCTAAATGATACATGTGAAAAATAAAATAATAAAATAAAGTAAAATGTAAAATAAGAAAATAAAATAAATAAATAAAGCAAAGGCATGGGCATGATTCTGTAACTAATTATTGTGCTTGTGCCTTGTCGTGATTTGACTAGATTGGATCAAAGGAATTAGAAACTAACTGTATTCTTCCTTTACAGCCATTCAAGGGCCCTAAGATGGCAAAGATACCCCACCCCACGCTACCCTACCCTTCACAATGTAAAAGAGTTGCGTGACATCATAATATACAATTACCAATATATTTGTCCTAAGAAGTTTGGAAAGTTATATAATTCAATTAAATATCAATTTTATTTAGTTAATATCAATAAATATTGATCGCAACAATTTTTAAATAGATATATTCTTTTTAAAAATTAGATATATTTAGAATATGAGTACTTGACCCAGTAAATAATCAAAACCCAAAGGCCCTCTATGGTCATTACATGACAAATAGGTATTTTACCTTTGCTAATTTTTTTTAATGTAACCGACAAAGGTCTTTCTCTTCTAATCCTATCCGACACTGTTCCAAACTAACAAGAGTCTGCCGTTTGACCACAACTCATTGTTCTATTTAACCCTTACGATAACAAGTTCCCCTTCCCTCATTCACTGCAAAAGAAACACACTTCTTTTCTTTTCTCTGTATCTCTAACCATGGCCTGGTTTAGGCTCCTCCTAACCTTTGTTCCTCTCTTCTTAACCATTTCCGTCACCGGAACAGCCAAACAAACCTACATTGTCCATGTGAAACACAACGCAAAGCCAGAGTCCTACGCTACCCACCACGACTGGTACAGCGCCAGCCTCCAATCTCTATCCTCCTCCTCCGACTCACTTCTCTACACCTACAAAGATGCCTTTCACGGCTTCGCTGCGTCGCTTGACCCAGAAGAAGTGAACATTCTCAAGCAGTCAGATTATGTCCTTGATGTCTACGAGGACACCGTGTACACTCTCCACACCACTCGGAGCCCTGAATTTCTAGGCATTAGTTCTGACTTGGGCTTGTTCGACGGCCACAACACTCTTGACGTCGATCAGGCCTCGCACGATGTCATTATTGGCGTGCTTGACACTGGGGTTTGGCCGGAGTCGAAAAGTTTCGACGACTCGGGAATGCCGGAGATCCCTTCGAAATGGAAGGGGCAGTGCGAGAGTGGCCCGGATTTTAGTGCTAAAGCCTGCAACAAGAAGTTGATCGGCGCACGTTTTTTCTCAAAGGGCTTTCACATGGCGTCTGGTGGCGGTTATATTGGGAAGAGTAAAGAGGTTGAGTCTCCACGTGACCAAGACGGTCATGGGACCCACACGGCAACTACCGCAGCCGGGTCGCTGGTGGCGAATGCGAGTTTGCTGGGGTACGCAAGTGGGAACGCCCGTGGGATGGCGACACGCGCTCGCGTGGCGTCGTACAAGGTGTGTTGGAAAACGGGTTGCTTTGGATCTGACATTCTTGCAGGCATGGACAGGGCTATTATGGACGGTGTAGACGTGCTGTCGCTCTCGCTCGGAGGTGGTTCTGCGCCGTATTATCGTGACACGGTTGCCGTTGGAGCGTTCACCGCGATGGAGAGGGGCATTTTCGTCTCTTGCTCGGCTGGAAATAGTGGGCCCACCAAAGCCTCCTTGGCCAATGTGGCTCCCTGGATTATGACCGTTGGAGCCGGGACTTTGGATCGGGATTTTCCGGCTTACGCTTCATTGGGTAACAAAAAGCGGTTCACGGGTGTGTCGCTTTATAGCGGTCCGGGTATGGGGAGGGATCCGGTTGGGTTGGTTTATGACAAGGGGAACAGTTCGAGTAATTTGTGCTTGCCCGGTTCGCTCGACCCATCGTTGGTTCGGGGAAAAGTGGTGGTCTGTGATAGGGGGATTAACGCACGCGTCGAAAAGGGCGCCGTCGTACGGGACGCTGGCGGAGTTGGAATGATACTCGCGAACACGGCGGCGAGTGGGGAGGAGTTGGTGGCGGACAGCCACCTATTGCCGACGGTGGCGGTCGGAAGGAAGGTGGGAGATATGATAAGAGAGTACGTGAGTAGCGATCGGAACCCGAACGCTCTGTTGAGTTTCGGTGGGACGGTGCTGAACGTGAGGCCGTCGCCGGTTGTTGCGGCGTTTAGCTCCCGGGGGCCTAATATGTTGACGCCGCAGATATTGAAACCGGATGTGATTGGGCCAGGAGTCAATATCTTGGCTGCTTGGTCCGAGGCTGTTGGTCCCACTGGACTAGAACAGGACACTCGTAAGACTAAGTTCAACATCATGTCAGGTACTCGATCTCTCATCTTAAGTTTTCAACTATAACGGTTATATGATTAAATACTTTGTTGTTGACAAACCGTACTAGAATTAGGTTGGTTCGGTTCTTTTAAGATTGATGGTGTAATAGCTTAATAGATATGGAAATTTCTAGGTACATCAATGTCATGTCCACACATCAGTGGTCTAGCTGCTCTGCTTAAGGCAGCTCATCCAAATTGGAGCCCAAGCGCCATTAAATCTGCGCTCATGACTACAGCCTACAACGTGGACAACACCAAATCCCCTCTCAGGGACGCAACTGATGGCTCGTTATCGAATCCATGGGCTCATGGGTCCGGTCATGTAGACCCGCACAAAGCCCTCACCCCCGGTCTCGTTTACGATACCTCCACAGAAGAATATGTAGCTTTCTTGTGCTCCCTGGGCTATACCGTAGAGCGTATACAGGCCATTGTCAAGCGACCTAATACTACATGCTTGAAGATATTCAGCGACCCTGGTCAACTCAACTACCCTTCGTTCTCTGTTCTGTTTTCGGACAAAAAAGTTGTTAGATACACCCGAGAGGTGACCAATGTTGGGGCAGCAGGGTCCGTTTACGAGGTGGTGGTGAGTGGGCCGTCCACGGTCGGAATCACCGTGAGACCTAACAAACTTGTGTTCAAGAATGTCGGGGACAAGCTTAGGTACACTGTCACCTTTGTGGCCAAGAAAGATGAAAACTTGACTGCAAAGTCTGAGTTTGGTTCTGTTGTTTGGAGAAGTGGTGAAACGCAAGTGAGGAGCCCAATTTCGTTCACTTGGACGCAGGTGTAAGCGCTTGATATGGAAGTTTTATGGGTTTTCTCTTCTTGGGCTCTTTAGAAAGTCGAGAGTCAAGAAACATGAAAGTGGTTTTCTCCATTGTAGAACGTCTAATCAATGGGGTCATTTTAGATAGGGAAGGCACAGACTTGTATGTGCTCATAAAGCTGTTGTAATGGAAGCGCATGCCAACTTTAGAGATGGGCCTTTTTCTTCGAGTACTGCGAGCTTAAACTTGAAGATTTACCTTGTTAGTTGACATTTTAAGGAACTAAGTGTCTAGCAAGTTTAGACCCAGGACGCAGATAATTAGTATTAAACTAATGGTGAGCTTGTGTCCACAAAAATTTTAAGCTAGTATTTACTAAACTGTGAAAAGTCTTATTTGATAAGTAATCACAGATAGTGAGAACAGATGTAACTTGTCTTAAATTATTGAAGATGGGTAGACTGGCAGTGGCCTTATCTTTGAACAGACACTAATCAAAATTTAACTGTAGGAAAAGACAGCTCCTGGTTTTGCAGACTTTGCAGAAATGAAAGTCCTCCAGGCAGAGTGCCAACCAAAAGCTAAAATAATAATGGGTATGCAAGGCCTGCCAATTCTATCAATAATTAGATGCATGTAGGTCCATGGTTTTGAATTGAGTTCACATTTCAACTCAAAGATCATAGAAGAAGCACCATGAGAAGGCTTGTCAATGAGGGTTATCCACAAAATGAACCAATCTTGGCAGCAAACAAACAACTCTGCTAATTAGGATGATAAAGACCAAGCAAGACCCCTTCACGGTTTTTGCATGAAACTAGCCAAACCCATTACAGGCCCACAAATAAAGTGAAGACTTTGATTGATCATTTGATATGATTTAACACATCAGAAGGAAGATGTCAGTGAAAATAAGCTGCTTAAATTAATTTATTAAAAGCTTCTTTATACTTATAATAATATTTGCATTGAATTGTGCTTAGAAGACTAGAGAGCAAGGGTTACAACAGGATTTTGTACAATTGCAACAACAGCAGGGACGAACCCTTGGGCATTTAGGAAAAGAGCGGCTACAGCAATTCCATGTGCAGCAGCAACCGCAGCAATCTGGGTGGCATGAAGGAAACTTAAACTTACAGCAGTTACTACCACCACCACATGAGATCTTTGTACAGCATTCTGATCTAGGACAAGAACAAGAGCAGCAATCCAACTTTGGTGCTGCGCAGCGCGGACGTGGGCATGAAGGGCACGAACAGCAGTCGTTAAATAGATTACAGTCGCAGCAGCAGCAGCAGCAACGTGGCAATTCCAGGTGAAGGGAGCATTTGGAATAGCAGCAACAACAAATCCATGAGAAGTTGAAGCAGGGAATTCCACTGTAGGCAAGAAAGGAACATAATTTGGTTATTTATACCAAAACAAAAACAAGCATTTAAGATAGATATTGAGACTAGCTACGAGTTGCATCATTAAAATCATATGCAAGACAATTGGATATATTTCAGAATGATCAAAATTAAAGTTATTAAGAGGGAAAAGAGAAGATAGAGATGGCATGCATAAGCTGCTGCTAATAATTATTCCTTTTTCCTAAAGATGATAAGATCAGGAACTCTGAATTCTAACAGAAAAGTCGAGGAAACTGCACCATAGCCATTTCCAGAAGCGACGTGACCTTCTGTTTTTACGATTTCTGAAGGGTTAAAAAGAGGAAATGTAAGTCTGGTATTCTAATCTGGAGAAGCAATCAGTGATACAAATTAGAACATTCTTACGTTGGTATCAGAGGATCTGACTTTGCCACCACAAATTCGGTGACCCTGAAGAATGTTTTCCGAATTAATTACAAAAATATGACTGATAATAGATATCTAGAATTTCACCTACGTCAACCCATAACAATGGAATTGCATAACTGACTTACTCTTTGCAGTATCCGGAAGCAGGCTGGAGGCTATCTACAGTTTTTAGTTCGTCCTGGCCAAAATGAAATTGCCTACTCAAAAACAGTTTATAACTCTCATGTCTATTAGATAACCATTTGAATAACAAATCATGATTGTTCACTTGCAATCTGTTGGTGTTAAGAACTTCATGATACATATTGCAGATACGAAACAGGTACAAAATTGACAGCTGAGGTTAATTATCTAGTTGTTCTGGTATGTCCAGTTGAAGAAACTCTCTCAAAACAAGTGGCCTAACACTAGAAGGCCTTGATAAGCCAACCACCAGACCGATATAGGCTAACAAGCATAAACAAGTGGCCTAACACTAGAAGGCCTTGATAACCCAACCACCAGACCGATATAGCCTAACAAGCATAGATATTCTATATCCCACTTCTTTCCATATTTGAAATGGTACGGTAAAAGGGATTGAACATGCTGGTTAGGTGAAAATACGGGCAGCAGTAAAGACCAGTTTCAGCCTTTGGTAAGTTTAAGCTTTCTGTTTGGTACTCCATCTTCAGTGCACCAGCTAACGTCTCAATCATCAGTAATTTCTTCCCTTCATGCTATGTTGAGTAATTGGTTTTGTGCAATGGCTTGTTGAATTATAATATCAACGGGGACAATATTCAACTATCAACATAAAAGATCGGAACTTTCCCACCACTTTCATAGTGAAAAGGCTCAATTATAAAGGACCGCAAGAGATCAAAATCCTCTTCCTTCAGTTTGTTTTTACAAAAGTTATATATTGGACCTTGTTCTCTCGCATTTGTTCTCTTGAAATGACAAAAAGAGAAGCTTTACGTTAAACAATGGGTAAGGAATACATGTCAAATTACACTATATACAAAAAATGGCAAAATTTAAAACTTGCCTGAAGGAAACGGATTTCTCTCTCAAGCATCTGCACTTTGGCCCTACCTCTTCTCTTGCCGTACAAATCAGGATACTCCGGCGGCGACTTTGGACACGGTGGAGGCAGCGACGGCACTGATGGGGCAGAACTAGACTTCACAACATCTGCCATCTTTTACACTGTGCCTTCCTCAAATCACCGCCAGTAAGAAGTTGAGAAAAATCTACTCTCAGAAAAAAACAACAGAAGGTTGAAGAAAAGAAACAGCCGAGAAAAAAAAAATGCAGAATCAGAGCAAGCAAGTAGTACAGGGAAATGAAGTAACAAAGTATACACTAGTAGCAAATAGGAAAAACGAACAAGCGGACAAATAAAGCAACGTTAGCTTGTCAATGTTATGGTTATACTGAGAGTTTTGCTTGGCAGAGGACAGTAATTAAGTAACCTGACATGGATAATTACCGCCCCAGAAACAAGAAAAGCAGGAGCGGATACGAGAGAGAGAGGGACGGGAGGGAGAGAGAGAGAGAGAGTCGTAACAATGAACATGAATGTGTGCGTATATTGTGTCATTTATGATGTATGGTTCATGGTTGCAGCAGAAATGGATTAATTGGTGGGATGAAGCGAGGAGTAAAAGAAAGTGATAATGAGGAGGCTAACAGGAGAGTCCTTATTGTCAGACTGTGCGTGATGAGATAGAGCGAGAGATGTGATGTTTGTTCTTAAGAAAGAAAGAAAAAAAACAAACAAACAACCTTTGTACGCGGTAATAATGATAGTGGTAATAATGGTAAAAGACGGCTGTGGAAAAAGCCTGCAAGTCCACTGTACTAAGTTATTTGGAAAAAAAAAAGAAGAAAAAGGCAAGAGCTTTGATCGAATTTGAGTGAGTTTTTTGGGTGTAAGGACTGGAGACTCAAAAACCTTTTATTTTTTCTGTGTTTCTGTGTGAGACAGTCTGTGGCTTGTGTATGTATGCATGTGTGTATTATTTTTTCAGAGCCTGAGGGTCGCTGGTGTGGGTGGTGGATGCAGAAGAGAAGTACCTGAAACGACACGTGATGGCTGCGTAGGAGAGAGAAATAATAAAGTCTCTCTCGTCTCTCTCATCTGACTGTAATGCAAGTAACGGAGAGTGGAGGGGGATAGAGGAGGAGAAGAAGATTTAGAACAACGAATCAAGCTCTGATTTTGAGACAGGAGAGAAGAAGAAAGAAGAAAAGGATCGAACCCAGATGGGTAAATTTGATAATACGAAAGGGTTCCATTTTTGATTGATTGTTTGTTGCCATTTTTGAGCCTGGAATGAACAGGAAACGCAGGGGGGAAAAATAAAGGAGCAGAGTTCCATTGGGAAAGCAGGGAAATGAATACCCAACTCTGGAAGGGACAGTGGTCTAGTGGAAATATTCACCCTGCCTTGCGTTAGAGAGGTGTGTCAGATAGGGTGTTGTTTGCTTAAGTCAGATTTGCGTCAGTTCCAAATAATTCAAAGGGGAGAAAGCAGAGGAAACAATTCAACTCCACCACCATCACCATGCGGTTTCAAAGAGGAAACCTTCCCCTGTCGCAACCTATCTATTCCTGTTTTTCTTTTACCTTTTCATTTCATGGAGATTCAAACTTAATAACTTCAAGAATTTAAAGGGATTGGCATCATTTAATCTGCATTTGGTTCGTGCGTGATAGTGACCATTGGAAAGATAGGCAAAGACCAACAAGAAGATCAAAAGCAACATAAGAACGTGTAACAATGTGTAATCTTCAAACCTTTTTCTCAAGCCTTGAAGTGATGATACCGAACCCAATTTAGGTCCTGTTCTGGTGGATGATAAGATTAATATCACTCTCTTAATCCCAAAAACAATTCAGATATCTGAAGCTATATAGTAACTTTTTCTGAAAATAAAAATAATGAGTAAATTGATAACAATTATAAAGAAAATAAGTTACTAATTTAATATAGAATAAAGTTTTTAAAGGGATAATAAATCAAATAATACATTTTGTATATTTTTAAATGTTTTAAAATTAGAAATTTTCAATATAATGTTACATTTTGTATATTTTTAAATGTTTTAAAATTCATTATTTGTGTTTTAAATAATATTTGAATGAATTCGTTAAATTATTAAATGCTGGATAAAATATTTTGATCTCAACTCGAGATCAGCTTCATGAATCCAATTCCGTACGGCCATCTACCACCAGTCGCCATCTGCCTTCACATTGGTCTACGGTGACCGTACACTTGCTCGCCGGTCGTCCCACACCCCCCATGGTACACTGTGATCCACGCGCAGTTACTTCGCGTGAGCGGGATGACCGAGATCACCCATTCGTGGGGTCCGGAAATCTAATGCGTTGTGACTTCGACAAGTCGAGTGGGGGGGTTGGGGGAGAGAGTTTCACTTCGGTACAACGGTGGAGACTTGAGACTTGAGACTTGAGAGAGAGAGACAGAGAAAGAGAGAGAGAGCAGTGCAGGTTAGCAATTCAAGGCAATTTCAAAAGTTAACGTGAGCCTTAACCTTTTGGGGGCGTTACTTTTAAGTGTGAATGAGCAATCATTGTCGTTTTGGGCTTAATCGGTGCAGAATTTGACACGCGGCAGTGCTTTCCTTGCACGAATCCTAGCCCATGCATCATTTCGCTACTACTACTACAACTATTTGTTTGCTGGGCCTTTTAACTTTTAACTAACTTTTTTGGGCCCATGAAGCAATACTATTCACACTCGTAGCTAACATTCTTAATGCAGCCTTTATAATCTTCTCAAAGACTTCTATGTTGTTTGAAAATTACAAGGCTTATATTTCAACATATAATTTTAATTTTAAAAATAAATCCTAAAAAATTTAAAAAACCAAATTTGAGTTATATTAAAATTTCACAGAAAATTTTCACTTGAACTTAATATTTATAAATAATTTATAATTATACTCAAATGTTTATTTATATAAGTAATTATAACTTTTATCAATTATAATTAACAATTTGTATATATTATAAGACATTGCATTTTTATTTCAAAATAACTTATTATATTTTAATAAATGACTCGATATATTATTTATATTTTATATAATAAACTTGCATATTTAGGTTCAATTTAAGAGTTTTGAAATGAGCCGAAGTTATATTTAAAAAATGATTTTTATTTAATAGAAGTTGAATATAAAATGTTTTAAATTGAATTTAAACCACATTTCAACCATCCACGTATATGTGAAGAAGCCTAAATGAAGAGGATCTTACTTGGCTAGTCAAGTTTTTTAATGTGATTTTTAAGTCACCCAAATACTGGATGAGTAGAGTAGTATGTTAATTTCTTTATATAATATCAAAGGGAATATTCAAAGTTGTAGCAACTATAGAGACATCAAATTATCTAGTTACATTGAAAAGTTAAGGGAGAAGGTGATTGAGAAGAAAGTGAAAAAGGATGTCTCTATCTCAAAAAATCAGTTTGGCACTTGCTAAGAAGGTTACGACATACGCTTTTAATTTTTTGAGAAGATTAATAGAATATAATAGTGAAAGACAACATAACTTTCACATGATTTTTATTGATTTAGAGAAAGTGTATGACAGAGTACTCAGAAAAATCATGTAGAAGTGTTTAGAAGGTGAAGGAGTTCTTATGACCTATATATAGGTTATTAATGATATATATGAAGGGGTAAAAACTATAATAAGGATGACAAGAAGAGATACAGAATATTATTCTATCGATATTGGTTAAGAGTCCTCTTTGAACCCCTTTTTATTTACAACAGTGGTTGACAAACTCACCAAGAATGTCCAGGGAGATGTGCCTTGACATATATTGTTTACTGATGATATTGTTTTAGTGGATGAGATAAAAGACGGTGTAAACTTAAAGCATGATTTCTGGATGAATGCTTTAGAGTCAAAGAGCCTTAATTACGTGAGATTAAGTGCCTGTTTGGTTGAGCTTATATCAATAGAGCTTTTGTCAATAGAGCTTTTGTCAGTAAAGCTTTTCTCAGAAGAGCTTTTTTAAAAAGTCAGTTAATTGTTTGACTGTCAATTAAAAAATAGTTTTTTAAAAAGAGCTTCATACAGTAGACTGTTTGGCAACATAAAAATAAAAAGCACTTTTATTAATTTTAACTATATTTTATTTTATAATAAAATTATTTAAAATATAAATATTATTTAAAATATATTAAACAATATGCAAAACAAAATATATTAATTATTATATAATTTTAAACCATATGAAACATAAATGAAAAAATATCTAAACAAATTTTTTGTATAGATTATAACATAAGTAAAACTAATTTCAAAAATAAATAGTAAAACATATAAAATTTCAAATAATACTATATATATCTTAAAATAAACGTGAGAATGTGTTTGTGGATACTGTGGGAATTATGTGTAAAACATAAGGATAAAAGGGACTAAAAAATAGGCTCATTAATTGATATAAAAAATCTATCTGAAAAAATACTTTTTTGAAAAGTTCCAAATTTGAGCTTTTGAAAAAGCTGTATTTTAACTTTTAAAGAAGCTGTTTCCAATCCAAAAGTGCTTTTGAAGTTTACAGCCAAACACTTATTTTTTTCTTAAAATAGCTTTTGCGGTGAAAAAAGTACTTTTCTACCTGCCAAAAGCTGAACCAAACGCACTGTAAGATTGAGTGTGTATAGTGTAACTTTTTAGAACATAAGGTAGCTACTGATATGGAGGTAAATACTAGTTCAAAAGTTATACCACAAAATGAGCGTTTTAAGTAGCTAGAATCTATCATCTAGAAGAATGAAGAGATTGACAAAGACATAGTTCATCATATCAGATAAAGATGACTTAAATGAAGAAGTGTATCTATCGTTTAGCGATTAGGCCGACCATATTTTATAGAGCAGGGTATTGCCCTATCAAACAAGTGCATGGTTATAAGTTAATGATGGTGGAGATGACAATGTTCTATTGAGTGTGCAACCTTACTAGAAGAGATAAGATCAAGAATGTAGTAAAAGACAAATTAAAGATGAATAATATTATTGACAATTTAAGAGGGACAAAACTTAAGTATTTTAGGCATGTTAATAGGAGAAACCTAGATATTCCAATAAAAAGATACGAGAAGATTGTACTTAGAGACAATAAAAGAAAGAAAGAAAAGAGAGGTCTAAGAAGAATCAAGGGAGAAAATCAAGAATGATATAGTTTTGTTGGAATTTACCGAAGACATAATTATTGATATAAAACTTTAACATACTAGGATACAGATAAAGGATCTCATATAAAGAGATCTTTATCATTTTTATAAGTCTTTTAGCATTTTTCTCTTATATTTAGCCCAAACATCCAAATATTTAATACTTATATCTTATTTTTTTAGCCTAAACATTTCCTAATTTAGCCGTAGCCTTATTATTATCATCATCATTATTATTATTAGAGTTATTCTTTTCTTGTAATGACTTTTTTATAGTATTGTTTAGGTTATTACTTATTTTATATTGTATTTGTTTATTATTTATTATATTTTATTTATTATAATTATTTATCTATCTATCTATTTATTTAACACAATTCGTATTAGTTAAGGATAAGGCTTTATATTATTAAACCTCTCCAAACCCGTGTATCGTTAAGATTTTTACCGAATTAATTGTTGTTTTTGATGTTATTCAACTAATCCAACTCATATGTGACTAATTAAAATTTTATAACGGGTACTTAGACAGTTAAAAGGCTAAATAACATTGACTTGTCCTTAACAATTTCAGAAAGGCTGCGGAGTTTAATATTTTACCATGTGGTCCTTTTGCTGAGGCAAAAACTGAAAAGGTGTCGGCTCTGTGATCTTAAGCCACCATTGGTAGCTAGTTCAATAGCTTCTACAACGTTCAAAAGCCCACAAGTCAAGCATCGAATCTTATTCCTTTAGACCTTTGCCACTAAATATACTATTTAATTATTGGAGTTCCCCAAACGTTAGTCCAATTAATTTCCTGTAAAATATCCAATAAATAGTCACGAGCAATGTATGTACATATTCAATTATGCTCTGAAGACCTCCTGTAATCTCTCTACTCATCTTGTTCTAGAGGCGCATAAGCTAAAGGTGCTCATCTGCTACAAGCAACCCCGGCACATTGTCAAAAACTTGCCAAATCTTTATGACTTCCAAACGTTGTCACATTGGAAAGTTTTTTTATTTTCTCTTCTCTTTGAGAAACGTTTTGGTATAAATTTGGTTGTTATATTAGAAAACAGCAATCTTGGAAGCTTGTGTCCTTTTAATCAGTTATGGATGTAACAAAAGCAAATTCCATCATTCCCATCATAAGCAAGTTTTACTGTTCCCCTTCTCAGGCTGTTCTTTTTGTCAGGAAAAGGCCGATTGTTGTGAATGGAGGAGGCTTTGTAGTTACAGATTGTAACCAAAAGTTTGTGTTCAGAGTTGAAGGATGTGGAGTTGTTGGCACTCATGGAGAGTTGATTGTACGTGATAGTAATGGAGTTTCGGTGCTTCTTATTCGTCAAAAGGTATATATGTAAACCTGCATGTTCTAATCTAGCGAAGATGTTACAGCTGAGCATGAATCTTATTGTTATGTTCAGGGAGGGATGGTTCAGGCCTTGAACATCTACAGGAAATGGAAAGGTTACACTTCTGACTATGAAGGGTCACAGAAGCTGGTCTTCAGTCTTAAGGAACCAAACTCATGTATTGTAAGGAACAGCCCAATCCGAATCTCCACTAATCCGACAAGAAACAGCAAAGGCTGGGACTTTGAGATCAGAGGTAACTTCCCTGGCAGGGCTTGTAGCGTCATTGACCATCTAGGCAACGTTGTAGCTCAGGTGATTTCATACTCTGTTCCTGCCCTCAGAACTTCTGGATTTGTCCGTCACTTATAATCATATTTTACGTTTGTCTTTTTGGGGTATTGTTGAACCTGACAACAGATTGGAGTCAAGAACGAAGTTGAAGCAATGATGGCGAACAATGATCTGTACAGTGTGGTGATAAGCCCTGAAATGGATCAGGCTTTCATCATCGGAGTTATTGCTGTTCTGGATTACGTCTACGGTGAATCTACCACGTGCTAATTATGGAGCTTGACAAGGAGATCGTTACTGTTTTTAACCTGTAACATTTGAAAGTAGTGGTTCTTTGTGACGCAATCAATGGAAGATTTGATATTGTTTTGTATTTAATTGATTCTTCTAACTTGACAAAGTTAAAGACACAATATGATTTGTCAATGTGAATAAAGTCGGGGGCAACTCAGATGTTTATATCAATTAGCTACGTAACACAAGTTTAATTACCAATTGCTTAACAACTGTCTTCAGGAAACAGAGAACAGAGATTGTCCTGAAACAGGAAGCTGAGAATGGTGTAAGAGAGCTGAAGCCTGACGAGCAACAGAGGACGTGTCCACATGTTGGAAATTGCTTGGAAGTAACGCAATTCCCTGAAGAATAGTATTGTGACTACATCCAGAACTTGGAAACCGAGTGGATCTTGGATTAAGATTTACTTTCTGAAGAAATCCTACTGCTTGTTCAAAATAATCTTCCTTTTCCGCACGTAACCTGCTAAACTTTATGCCCAACTAAAAATTTTCAACAAGCTAAGCTGATAATTCACTTTGTTCAGAAACACTAGACAGAAGCAGGCCCCATTACATAGAAAATGATCATATTGAACTGTAACGACGTGCAATACATAGACCACTGAAATGAAAATCTTTGTCAAGCACAATGCGCTTGAACATATTTGCAGCATATGAAAATATCTTATGATCACAGAGATAAGAGTGACACTGCGTCTTGACCAGAAGCTCTCACTAGCTTAAGAACAACTAGCGGACACAGTATGTTAATTGCAGTGTGCAGAAAGGCAGAAAGAATTAATTGGCAATAAAACCTTGTTAGAGAGAAGCAGAGAGATTTGATCACTTAATTTTTGCACAAAGATTATGCTTGCTCTCCTTCTACTAATACATTCCTGAAATTAATTTTTGCACAAAGATTATGCTTGCTCTCCTTCTACTAATACATTCCTGAAAACTTATTGCGAAAACGCTGATGAGTGAATAGAATATCATCGCAATCAGAATTCAAGAACAGACATGCATGATAACAATATACAAGAATATACTTGAAGGTGGAAACTAATGATGCATAAAGGCCATTTAAACAATGTATCGATTGCCTTAGGGATATAAACACTAGTTGACATTAAACCATATGTTATATAACAATTGAAAAGGCATTACAGACAGCCTGTAACAATATAAGAGCGAAATCACTCTCTACGATATGCTCTGAATATGACAACCAGTCGTTATATCATGAAATTGAAGGAATATGAGTCAGTATGAAGTTGTGGCACTGAGAAATTACGACTATCAAACTTGGATTAGATGCCAAACTGAAATCGCTATTGATATCTTTGTTTTTGCGAAAGAAAATAGAGTTTGGAGACATAAGTACTTACCATAATGACTGCATGAATTCTGTCACTTATTTATCTCAAGGCTGTACAAGATTTTAAAAGAAGTTATTCACATACAAAAATAAGGGGACGAACTGGACATGATCATAAATGTATTCGACTGATATATGTACACAAAGATCAAAAGCAAATTCTCAACAACCAATCCAGATGTCAATACATCCCTGCCACCGATACCTTACCCAAGGATATGCTGACCCTGAAGATGAGAAAGATTAAGTAGATTATTATAAGGCCAATGCCCAACATCTTGTTTGGGCGCATGCCGTTCCGTGGTAAAATGATGAGTGACCACACGAGCCCTAGGACAAGAAATCCCATGGTGTAAAACAGGCCATTATCCTGGGGAACGAGATATGGTGCAGGTCTTTCATACCAAGCTCCAAGAAACAACGAGATTCCCAAGCCTGCGAGTGTGTTAAACATAGGGCCTGCATAGCACCCAGACATGGCAATCTGCACACCCTCCCCACCATTAATCGCCAGTGCTATATTCGACACCAAATCACCCATTGAGTTTCCCCAAGCCAATACAGTTAAGCCAAGAATTGACGGATTAACTTGGAAAATGACACCTAGCGCCATAAGCAATGCAACAAGCTCATTTGCAATAATGTAGAACCACACAATACTCATAAAGAATCCACCCAAAGCCCATAGCAGTAGAAACTTCCGCGGTGGTTCATCAAATCTAGTGTTCAGATATGCAGTAACACCAAATACAACACCTGAAGCAACTCCAATAAAATATACAATTTCCTGAGTCACTATACCAGTATCATATTGGGTATTCCACAACAGCACCAGAAAAATGGGTGCCAATGAAGCACTGGAAACAGCGTAACTTTTCGACCAATGTTTCTCTTCAATTATGGGAATTGTCAGGCGTCTCATAAGTGTCAGTGGAATGTCCAGCAAAAAAAACAATTGCGAACAGAGGGAGGCAGAACTGTTATTCATCATTTCTTCCTCATTCCAGCCCCAAACATATTTTGAGCTCTCCAGAGTCTCCTCGAAGGTCGCATTTGAGAAAATTGCAACACCGGTAGACCACATCCAGTGAGGCACCTTATTCTGGAGATGTGGCACATCACTCTCAAAATCAGACTTCAGGAGTGGTGCATTAACATATTCATCCTCTTCACTTTTTTCAGAGAATACACTTCCTTTAAGAGGAAGCAAAGGGGTTACAGCATCTAATCTCAGTCTCTTTGAATATTTCCTCAAAAGCTCATTAGCAGCAATTGCGATGGCATAAACCACATAAATTGAAACAAATGCTATTGCAACGCCAACAGTCACCTCACCAACAATCAAAATAATGCTTAATGCAACCAGCGTAAACAGGAAGAAACATATATCTCTAACAAAACATTTCCTATCGATTTGGACCCCTCTATCAGCTATGGAAAGAGAGATAGCACCCACAACAACACATGTAACAAAGACAGCTCCACCTAGCACACTATTCAGACCCACTTCACCCACATTTTTACCCACAAAAGCAGCAATGCTAGCAAAAACATCCGGAGCTCCGTTCCCCAATGGCAACAAAGAAACACCAGCAACAGTTGGGGGCAACCTCAAAAGAATGGAAAGCTTCTCCAAGGATCGGCAAAAATAATCAGCCGCAGTATTTCCCAAGAGATAAAACAGAGTAGCTAGCCAAATGCCAAAAACAACATAACCCAAAACAGCAAATCCTTGACACCCACAATAGAAGAACCTAATGTAATCAAATAACCCATCGGCACTGCACTCTGGATGAGAAAACAAATACTCACATCGACCCCTATGACCCTCATGCTCGTACAATCCGCGGCATAATTTAGGATCACCAGCTTCCGAAACACTCGTGCCATTGGTCGTAATATTAACATCAATTTCAGCCATTCTCCTGCCTCTGAAGTCCTGTTTCGAGACCGCGACCGAACCTGAATTCACAATCAACGAACTTTCCGGAGAATTCCTCTGATTGTAAGACATGAAAAGCAATACCAAGATACAAAATCCATTGAAAATTCCACGGATTCGGGAACGTCCAATTCCCCGAAACCCTTTTGATTCAATCATATTATCTACCCTCTAATATACCCAAAACAAGGCTACAGAACAGGATCTCTTACAAACCAATACACGAGAAGAACAAGGAAAAACGCCGCCTTTGTAAGACGGTACCGTAACAGTGCAAAGCAGCAAGAAGAGACTGAAGTTTCCGGGCTTCTCGGGCAAATACGATGATGCCTAGCAGAGGGCACAAAAAATATACGACCTTTAACACTATTAGGACTTCGTTACAAGAAAGTAAAGATGAAAACTTTCTTGCACTAGAAAAACAAAAGAAACTTTGCTAGGTTAATTCACATGTCAACCATTCAGTTCCATTGATCTTCTCTTAAGATGACACCATTACCGCGTATTTCTCAAACTCCATCACCAATCAATGACCAAAGAGCTTGCTTTAGAAAGCCAAATACTTTTCTCTATTTTTCTAGGTAATCCACTTTACCCATAACTTGTTAGTCTAGTCAATTTGTACTGCAAACATATCCTTTGTGCTTTCTAGGTATTTTTGTGTTTCTGGACTAGATCCTTTGTGCTAGATAAGTTTTCTAAGAATAATACTAAGCACTTTACTATAAGTTTTATACGTAGAAATTATTTTTTCATTTGGTAATTAAGATACTTTAAAAGACATAAATAACACTAAATAATAAATACAAATAGACATTTCCATATTTTATAAAAATAAATTTTAAATTTAAAAATTCTTACAATATTTTATAGGATTATTATTCTTTGCAATATTTTAAAAACCGAACTGAAAGTTTAAGATTTGAAAAGTTCACATCATAAAATCAGCTAAAGATTAAATAAAATTAAAAGTTTTGAAATATGATTGAAAGAGATTGCCTTTATCTGCTGAAAAATTTAAAGTTTAATTAAAAAAGAGAATGTTAAATAAAAATTAATTAATTAATTATAATTTATTTTAAGTCACTAATTTACTAAAATTGACTGATTATTTGATAAATTAATCAAATTTTAATAACAAAAGTTATTAAAATAAATTGACCCAAAAAATTAAAAATGAATAAAAAAATTAAACAATTCAAAATTTTTATGGTTGAATCGGTCGAACATATTAGTTTAATCATGGACTCTTTAGCCTTTCTTAGTGGACATCTCTTTTCTCTAGCTATCATCTTATTCCTTAATCAATAAATTCCGTAAATGTTAAATAGATATTTCTCACATAAAACAATAATTTTCTTAAAATATGTTTATTAGGGATTAAAATGAGCTCGTGGCTTAGCCCGATTAGGGGCTTGCAAGTTCATGACTCGACGGATAGAAGGCGGCCAACCTGACCCGACTAATTTATTATTTTTTAAAAAATAAAAGTATAATGTCGTTTTGTCACTCTTAATCAGGCCACGATTGAGCTGATCCTAAACAACCTTTGTCAAAAATCCCGACTCGTGACATGATCAACCCGAGCTGAATTGTCGTGCCTACATGTTTTCCATGATGTACATTTATATTCTCCATTAACTACAATTATAATTACTAATATTATTAGAATATTTAGATTTAATTAACTAATTACTAATTTTTTATCAAATCTTATATTGTACTCTTTTTAACATTTAACTTGCTAATTTTACTTAAACAATAGATCAATTATTAAGTAACAATAGCCTAATGTTGATTCTTATTAATTACAAATTACTAACTACAAATTAATGGATAATCAATTATACGTATATACTTTCATAAAAGTGGAAAAAAAAACATACATGTGGCACCTCATATGAAATGTAATTAAAAATATTTCTAAAGCATATGTCAAACATCGAAAGAATATGTAAATATTAAAAAATATAAATTTATAGTTAAAAGTATTTATAAAAAATAACCACATTTGCGCTTAATTCCATTAATTTTGCTTTTGATCCAAAAGATTCTCCAAAATACTCAAAATAATAAACATGAACACAATACTGGTAAAAGCTTTACTCCATTGAGTCGTAGTTCATCATCATTTCCGCAAAAATAAAACACTGCCCGGTAAAGTATCAACATTAGCTTGATCTAATAATCAAGGTCTAAGGAATCTTAAATGGTGACATACCATGTTTTCAAGATCACAGCATAGGTTTTTCATTCCCTTTCCCTGTCAAGCTCAGCAGTCAATCAGCAAAAGATAATTTAGACTCTAAAGGAGTTCCGATTGCTCAACAACTTCAGTCACGTTCACTTATGGCAGTCAAATGTTCATCAATTTCCTCAGTCGATAGCGCTCTGAAAACTCGATCACCTTCCCTCACAACTCCCACCTGGCAAAGCATCACATATCAATGTGAAGAACTGTGGAAGATTACGAAGTATTCTTTAAAATTCTTTAGTGGCATGTGTGTTGCAACATGTCACGACATGCCACAACAACATTTGACAAGATCAACTGGAAGTGAGACAGTGGCGAAATCTATATCATGTTCATGGAACTTTACAATTGCTACTATCTTCAGCATGGAACATCTTACTCTCTCTTAATGGGCATATTGTGATACCATTTCATTACACTACTGGATATGCTAGAGAGACAATTACCTCTATCTCAGTGGCCTTGAAGTCCTCCTGAAGAACAGACTGCAAAGCGGATATGGCAGTCTGCAGTAAAGCAAGATTGATTGGTATTAGGAAATCTATATGAAATTCAACTGAGAACCAATATGAAAAGAAGCACTCATCTACCAGAGTAAATCAGATAACTTGCTCTCAGTAATAAGGTCAATTTCTCAACCTTTTATGTTGTGGTTTAATATAAAATAAAAATTTACTGATTCAAAGAAAGGTAAATCAAATAGCACAAAAAAGGGGGAAGAAAGCAAGAAGCTTAGACTGGGCTGAGATTTTCCACCATCAATCAATCTCCACACAACCAGAAGAACACAGCAAAAGCAATTCTCACTTGACAAATTCTCTACGGGAGGAAAAATGTATTCAGAAAAGGCATGACAAAAGGAGGGACAAAAAATCAGAATAAACCACGGGCATCATTAGAATAAGGAGCAACACATTCTCCCAAGCATTTCTGATATTAAGGTACAAATGCTGCATATTACAGTTGTTAAAGGTCCCATTACAGCAACACAGATAGTTCAATTTGCAAACAGCAACACTATAGTTCAATTTGCAAACAGCAACACCTAGCCATACTGTCATATACATTATCCCTCATCCCAGAACAATATTTAAAAAATAGCAAGCTATTTAGGGGAATAACTAAAGAAAAGAAGCAACCTTCCTTGTTAAGAAAGTACCTGTACTGTTTCTTCATAAGAGAAAGTTGGATCATTTTTCATTTTCTTTTCCAAGAAATTGATGGCCTCTTGTTCCTTTAATCCAGCACTCGTAGCCTGGAAAATCAAATTTAAAGATTGAAACTCCTAGCCGGAAACAAAAAAACTTCTGGGAGTTTTCTTCACAGGGGAGGATAAAGCTAACTACTGATGCATAAATCTTCTAATAAAAAAACTATAGAAGTTCTATCATAAAACAGTTTCAATATAACTCCAAAAAATGTGAAGCTGCTTGACTTGTATGACCATTGCTGTTTAACAACACAATAAGTAAGGTTATTCAAATGACAACCCTGATTGCAACAGAAAGAACAATATAAAACCCTGATTGTAACAAATGCCATAAGTCTGTTCTCCCTCAAGCCACTATAACTTAGTTATCTACCTCCAATCATCAACATAATTTTGCAATAATGGCACATAAATGTTAATCACTTGATGCATCTCAACCAAGAAGATTTAAGTTTGTAGACAACCTTGTGGCCGTAAAAGTGACCGGCAGGATCACACTTGTAGAGTTGAGGCCCCTTCTCCTCGTCAATGCCCAAAACCATTGCAACTATACAGGAAACAGAAAAACGACGTTCGAATAAATATAGTGACACAGACAGAAACCAATTTGATTAAACACAGCCATGCTTGTATATCTGGGCCTGTCTTTTCAGGTATGAGTGGCATTGCAAACGTTATTTACAATAATGTAAGTAGACAGACACATCTTTAGAAAAAAAGATCGAGACTAGAAAAGTACCAACTCCAAGAGGTCTCATGTAAGCATGCTGAGTATAAACTTGAGACTTGTCGGCAATCCTAACAAATGCACCATTGAATGATTAGACATAATCTTAAAATAAAGGAAGCATAGAAAAGATATAACTATAATCGGTACCATTTGGCCAACACATCGACAGGCATTTCATATCCATATCTGAACTGAAACTCAGCTGCTTCATTCCTTGCTTGTTGGACCAAAGTCCTTGCATCAGCTGAAAAATTAACATGGAAAAAGGAGTTTCAACTTAGCCCCTAGAATTGCAATTCAGCAAAACAAGAGCGTACAAGGAAACAAAACCTGTCATGCCAGTAGCGAGCAATCCAAGGTGTTTGGTAATAGAGAAAAGGTGGGTAACACTAGTCTGATCCAAAAGCTTGTCCTGTTTGTTCATTACTTAACTAATTCACTACCCTCCAAAAAAAAAAAAGAAATATAATAAGGAAAAGACCATGAAAAGGAAAAATAGAAACAAACCGGAACTTTCTTCTGAGTGACAACACAGACAGACTCCTTGCCCCGAACTCCGATGGAAGTTATAGCGGCGGCTTTCACCGCCTTGAATGCATACTCTGTAGAAACAGAAACAAATTAATAAAATCGGACTCATAAATAAAAAGGCAGAGACTTTAAAAGAACAAATACATACCGACTTGGAAGAGACGGCCTTCCGGCGAGAAGATGGTGATGTGACGATCGTAACCTGCCCCGCTTCCTCTACTCATTCTTCTTCTTCTTCTTCAAAGAGATTTTGGTGTCGAAACAGAATATTAAGTAACGTTTTCGTCAAATCTATTTTGGTTGGAACTGACCCGTTGGAGAAGAAAACTCTCTACCCCCTTTCTCTTTTCCCAAACTACCCTTTCCTTTTAATAACTCTCTTTAATTCAATGTTTTAAAAATTGAGGGTAATGTTCAATTTAAGTTAGACTTTCGTATAATTAATTAAACATTAAATAAAATTAAAAAATTTAAAATATAAACTGTTATATAATTGATTAAAGATTAAATAAAATTTAAAAATTTAAAATATAACTAAAAATTTATTGAAAAAATTAAATTTTAATTATAAAATTATAAAATAAAAATTAATTGATTTATAGGAATTTATATTTACTAAAATTGACAAATTAATAAATAAATTTATCAGTTTTTAGCAATAAAAGTTATTAAAGTAAAAAAATCAAACAGAAAATTTGAAAGGTTCAAAATTTCGTTCGATAGGACCACAAAAATTAATTTCTTTGTAATTTAAAATTTTTAAAAATTTTCCTATTTTTATTTAAATTTTTAGAAAATCTTTTTAGTAATAATAATAAAATTCACATTATATAAATATCATATATAAACTAATTAAATATTACTTATATAATTATTCTATTCAACTCTTAAAATTATATCAAATTATTTAAATTTGATTTTATAATTTGTTATAATTATTTTAAATTATTAATTTAATTATAATCTTAATTAATTTTATTCAAATTTAAATAATTTATTTAGATTATTATACTAATAATATTTAATTAATTATTCATATAATCTATTTTAATATTATTTTTAATTGAAATTTTAAAAAAGAAATTTTTAGAAAATTAAAAACTGAAATAAATATTTTCAAAAATTTTAAATAATAGAAAAATTTTAAAATTTCTTAAACTATTAAAAGGGTATAACTTTTAATTATAACAAATTAAGTTTAGCAAAGGACAAAGGCTAACGTTTTAAGGTGTCAAGGTCAGATTCAACCCACTCCTTATGTGGACCATTATCTTTTATAATAATCAATCTTTCATAACAAGCATTTTAGACCTAATATTTTCTAGCTACGGAATTCAACAGGAGTTCTTCACTTTTTTTCTTTAGTGCATGATAGCTTCGAAATCGCATATCATCACTTTCTTATAGCGAACAAGGAACATTGGCATCAATGAATCAATGGTATCCAATTTCTGCCAAGCGTTGGAGTTCCATTATAGCAAACATGCATTGAACGCTAGAACATTATATTGCTTATTAAACAACACTCCCGAGCTAAGGATCAAGGAAAAACTTTAAACTGCAATCTTCATGACCTCTAATCCTTCGTGCTTAAGACAACCTAACCGAGCTTTGGAGCGAGTTGATCATGCAGACCAGCAGACTCCGCGACTGTTCGTTCAATGAACTCCTTTATGTTGAATGCATCGGCGCTCGACTTCGTAATTACACCCTGCTAACAGAATACAAATGATCAGCCTAAACCCCACAATTCCGAAACGAGCAGATTTCCAAATAGTTTGACAAGCCAGGTGTTGTGAAAAACATGAAATGGGAGGAAGGAGACAGAGCAAGCAAGGAGTAAGGGAAGAGACCTTTTCTGTTATGATACCAGTTATCAATTTTGCAGGGGTAACATCAAAAGCTGGGTTCCAGACGGATATTCCTGAAGCTGCAACTTGTTCCCCGAGTCCTCCACGTGAGTACAGCAATTCCTTAGGGGACCTTTCCTCTATGATAATTTCCTTTCCAGAAGAGAGGGATAGATCAATCGATGTCAGTGGTGCGGCGACAAAAAATGGAATGTTGTGGTAATTTGCACACAAGGCAAGGCTGAAAGTCCCAATCTTGTTAGCAGTATCACCTACAGTTTGGCATTACGAATTAGTGAAATCAATATCCAGTGTTTGGTGATTTAAAAGAGTTTGTTAAGAAGTACCATTTGCAGTCACACGATCGGCCCCAACAATAACAGCATTGACTCGGCCGCTTTCCATTAATGCAGCAGCGGCTGAGTCTGCTATAAGGGTAGCAGGAATATTGTCATGCACCAGCTCAAAGGCTGTGAGTCTTGATCCCTACATTTAGAAATAATCAACAAATAACCAAAGATATGCCGAAAGTGTACAACCAGAAAAATTCACACACTTTGATTTTCTAAAACCAAAACACTTGAAAATAAAAACACTGCTACCCAAATAACGCTGCATAAACAGAAGTACTTCCTAGTATCCATTCCTAGTATCCATATATGTAAACTATATATGCAATCCATCATTGTTGTGACTGGACAAATATTACTCTCACGTTAAAGAAGTTCTATAACTTGCGAGGACAAGTTATCAAGTTAGAAGAAGATGCTGCCATCGTGATGATTTCTATTGTCTATTGATCCTCCAAGTTGGCTTTTGCTCACTGCAGCCATAGACATGCTAAGGCAGTAATTTCAGTGCCCGACATTCTTTCCTTTCCCGTTGACAACTTGAAAGCTACCATCTACCCAAGGTTCTTAACATTATGATGTACTCAAAATCTTCTGTCCATGTAATGTCTTCAGCAGATTCCAAATAATGCCTCCTCAATTATCCTCATAGGTCTGCCGTAGATTATGGTCCGGTTGTACAACATCTCATGTATCCTATAAAACACTTTACTCATCTGATTTATACACCCTTAAGAGGTCAGTTCGTCAAGAGACGTAGAATGCAGGAATCAATGATTTAAAACTTCCCTGGATCCAGGTTTAGCTGATAACAAATGCAAAATAAGATCATTGATTGTCTAGATATGTCCGGTGGTGAAAGCTGCCTCATGGGTGATCCTCACCTCCTGATGAAGTACCATAATTCAATAGGGCATATCATATAACCCCCTATGGTCCAACACGAGCATTCATGCATACTAAGCTTATGTGAGCATTCAAATATGCAACTCTGCTATGCAGTTTGCAATGGAAGGCATAACCTCCCCATTCTTTCTAGCATATCAGTATAAATGAAAAGGAAAGTACAAGTTTTAGAAGTTGATAAAAAGATATACAAACTCACTTGATTGAATGGGCGTGTTTCAGTGCAATATGCTCTCTCTAACACTCCTGCAGTGTGAACTGCACGAATTACACCCAAGGCAGTACCATATCCAGCAGTTGCAAGACTGGAAAAACATCACAAAAAGCAAAAAAAAGTTTGGGCCAACTGAGTCATGTCCGGAGTTCAAACGTGCTCGTTTTCCATTCCAGCAAAGATAGAAAAAGTATCAATTTAAAACAAAGGAATGAAGGCAGGCCCCACATTCCATGAGAATGAGGGAGAGAAAGATACCTGCCAGTGTTGCAATGGGTCAGAATAGAGAACCTTTCCAAGCCTTTCAATAGGTTCTGAATAAAAGTTGCTCCATATACTCCGATTGCTTTGTTGGATGCAACATCATCACTGAGCATAATTTCAGCTGCTTGCAAGTAAGCCTGTAATGTTGATTCTTAAACCATGTACAATGAGGGCAGAACGACATCTTAAACCTCAAATACCCAATGTTTAGTTTTTATTACTATTTTTCAAGGTTCAATGCTTCACTTACTCAGCAAATCCAGGAAATAGATGTCAGATCATGCACGCAACTAAGGATGTAAACAATCAAACCTATACAAAAACAATACCTGAAACACAGTCTTGGAATCAGAAGCATCGGCAGTAGCAGCCTTTAATACGATTTGTTTAAGTTTTGTAGCAGCATCTGAAAGATTCACTGCAGTTGGCCGACTGAAGAAACATAAACCATGATCCTATTAGCTGCTATTCATAGTAGTTGTGATCAATTGGCAGCATTTGTGTTTGTAAAACACAGTGGACAATATTGCTACTAGAACTGGAGTAATCAAACGACATATATACCTTGAAACAAGATAATCCAATTTTTTCTCGAGGAAATCAGCAGCATCATTAGCTGTCCCGTTGAAGGTGTCTAAGTTAGACACTTCCACAGCAAGAGCAAGTGCAGCGGCAATAGCAATAGCAGGTGCCCCGCGAACAACCATATCTTTTATGGCAGACCTAAGGCATAAAATTTTTTATAGCTTAAATCCAACGTCCGCAAAAATTTTCTTCAGGAAGCTTAAATTACAACAACAGCTAATTAAGAGACAGATTCAATGAATTGCATGAGCATTAAACTGACAGTCCAACCACTTTCATCAATCCAATAATCTACACAGCAACACACAAGCAGTAGGCCATTTTTATCTCTGACAATATAAATCACAAATTTCATTTTTTCAGGGTATACCATACCATCCATCTGAAGAATCCTTGATTTCCAAGTACGCCGTCTCCAGGGGAAGCTTTCTCTGATATTAGAAAATAATAAAAATCAACTTTAAGCTCAATATGACTTGACCAACATTAAAAATCAAATGAAAATCGTATAGACTCGCGTTTTTTCGTATCCAGGCAAATTCAATCAGATAACAAGCAAGGAGTGAAGAACCTGGTCGAGGAGCTGAAGCGAGCCGCGCTTGTAGCAGATAGACTGAAGGGTATTGTCATCATCAAGTCCACCAACAGAATTTGATTTCACCACCATTTGAGCAGAACCAAAACACCCAACTTCCTCGGCAAACTTTTTGACTTACAGTATCTGAAACCGATTGACAGAACCCAAAGTGAGTCAGTCTATTATAGACCAACTACATAAATCACTTAAAAAAGAGACAGATTCTTACCTGACGGACCCTTTTCTTGATTTTCTTGACTGCTAGTTGAGATTAGAAGTGCGTTTGTGGGGTTTTGTTCTTGTTCTGGTCCTGTCCTGGTAATGGCATTTATAACGATATGATGTCCAAATACAGACCGCGTTTTAGATAGGCGGCTCGTGTAAAAGTGTGACCTAAGATTTTTCTCATATATTTTGTCCCTTGTTTTTAATTGTGATTAATACAAATAACAGTAACAATGCTTTCGCTGCTTAGAGTAGAGTTTATAGACATATGAAACTAGCGGTGTTTTAAAAATTAATTTAAAGGTTGAAAAGTTTGATCAGTATTAAAATATTATAAATTTAGTTAAAATTAAATAAAATTAAAAAATTTTAAAAATGATTAAAAAAATTCTTATTTGTCAAATTTTTAAAATTTAATTGAAAATTTTATTAAATAAAAATTAATTTATATATTTTAATTTATAAAAATTTATTAATTTATATAAAAACTTATTAATTAATAAAAACAACAACAGTCATTAAATTAAATTAAATTAAAAAGTTAAAAATAAATTAAAAAATTGGTCAATTTTAATTTTTTACCATTAAATAGATCGAATCAATTAAGTATTTTAACAATGGATACGTAAGGAGACTAACTATGTAAAAATCAGACCAAATTAGCTGATTCGATTGAGTCTAAGTACAAACCAAACTCATTTCTGGTTCGATATTTAGTTTTAATTGTTGTTAATCAAAATCCGTCGACTAAAATATAAACCAGTCAGTTTTCTCCGCTTCTTACAAAAGAGTTTATTGTCGGTGATTCTGAGACTGTATCGGCATATTTGGGATTCAATTCTTTTGAAATGATTGTCAATGTCTGCCCTAACAAAGGGTTGGGAACGACAGTTGTGGAGGAGGAGGATGGTGTTGGTAGTTTGCAATAGAAAGATGAAGCAAAATGGTGAAGACAGTAAAAAAGAAAAAAAAACAAGAAGCAAGACACAGGGCTTCTCAGATCCTCTGTCCTATGTACCCTGTCTCTACCCTATCTTATGATATCTCAACCATCTATTTATATGGGCCCCACAAAAATACATGGTTGAGATGTCATGGGACAGAATAGGGCCAGGATACATGAGACAGAGGATCACATTCCGACACAGGGTGGTGGTGGTTTGCACTACAAAGATGACGCAAAAGGGCAAGAACAATAAAAAAGAAAAAAAATCAAGAATCAGAACGACAGTAGTAGTGGTTTGTAGCAGAAAGATGAACCAAAAGAACAAATACAGCAAAAAAGAAAACAAAAAAAGAAGCACAGGAAATCAAATTTTCTGTATTCACTAATTTGTACTCAAAAGATTTATTTTGAGAAATAGAACGTTAAATTTTTTGCTTCAGTTATTTTGTTTTTATTTTATTTTATTAATGTGAGATTTACTTCAATGTGTAGATAAAATTTAATGAAATATAATAAAGATACTATAACAAATATAAAAAATCTAATTTAATGAAATATAATAAGAACACTATAACCGATATAAGAAATCTAACCACAAAAGATTGATAATAAAGAATAACACCTGTCCACTAATGAGGTGTACAGAACAACTTACAGGAGTAAGAATAGCATGCATTGAGTTACAGAGACCCAAAATTTTAAATGATAATATCTTTCAAATGTGAAGAGCCAAGTTATTTGATTAAAAATGGACCATTTAGTACTATTTCAATTAACCTTTCTTTTTTTTTTTTGCTTTCCTTAACATTTTGCAACCAACAATTCCAAATTTTGTGTTTTTTTATATTTTAGAAAATAAATCAAAAGTTAAATTGATAAAGTAAGAGATTTAATATTTAAAAAGTTCAATTAACATTACATTATTATAAAATCAGTTAAAAATCGAATAAAATTAAAAATTTTATCGATAAAAAATTAATTAAAATTTTGTTAAATAAAAAGTAATTGATTAATTTTGGTTTATAAAAAATAATTATGTAAATGTTATTAAAGTAAATTGAACTGAATTGAAAGGTTGACTAATTTAAAATTTTCACTTCTTATTTATTATACACCGGTTTTATATCGATTGAATCTTTAAACTTTAAATCTTTTCTTTAATCGGTTCGATATTCATTTCGGTTTTAAAACATTGAATGAGACCTTAACTCGTAAAAATTTGTTAATAGGTCAACAAAAAAAAGAGAAAATAATTTGACAATAATAACCAAATATATAAATGAATAATTGTATGAATAAATTAATTAATATAAATTAAATTCAAATAAAAATAAGTAAGTAAATAAATAGACAACAAAAAATAAGTAAATACAACAAACAAATAAATAAAAAACGACATAAATAAATAAATTAACTAAAGTAATAGATATTACAAAAGAAAGTACTAAATATAAGATATACGGATTTAAGTAAAATATCTGAAAAATCTTATTATAAAGTTGCGCATATAAGGGTATGATTATGCACTTATTTGATGAGATAATACTTGCCCCTATAATGCATAACTGGCTTAAATTATGCATCTTTTGTAATATCCCATTCTCGCAAGACCCAAACCCGACATCAATGGGTGATGTCCGAGCTCGTGCTTCGCGAGAGTGGTGTGCTAGAGCACTCAATCACTCAGAAATCGGTATACATTTTTTTAAAAACCATAATCATAAAGTGCAAAAATCCATAACCATGTTCAATCAACACAATACAATTGTCAGAAATTTCAATAACCATTTGGGCCCTTTTAACAAATACAATACCACTTTAGTTGTTTCGGAATACACATTTATACAAAAAGTGTGGAAGAAACAAGTTAATATAAATTAAGGACACGCAATGTAGATGGAACTGATCCCGACCTCTATCCTTCACTTGTATGCTGTAGGTATACCCCCGTTGGCCTTACGGGGTATTCTTCTAATCTTAAAAAATAGTTGCAAATTTTGGGTAAGTTTTGTGAACTCAATGAGTGACCATCATCGATGGCTCACCCAATCATATAAACCATAATCATATTCATTACAATTTAATCATTCATATTATGCATATGCTATGCACATGAGACTCACTTTCTATTTGTTACTTTGTTGTGACCGAGTGCCTAAACTGTCCCATATAGGGCTCATTGATAACTG
>JANZXR010000008.1:1991184-2002821 GCA_027575705.1 Erythroxylum echinodendron | reverse complement strand
ATTATGCATGAGCAAGAGAAATGCATTTCCTTAATCTCTCTTTGAGCTCATATGTACTGAAATTTTAGGTCCTAACCATTAATATGGGGACGGGATGTTACATCCTTCCATTTAAATGACTCTGGTTTAATATATTGAACTATATCGTCATTTATCTGCTGTATATCTCTTCATTTCTTGTATGATATATTAAAGATACTTAAAACAATTTTTTTTGTGATATAACTTTTGAATCAGCATTTATCTTTACATCAAATGCAACTAAGGATGGCAGTGAATTTTCAACCCGATTAATAGCTGCACCACTTGACTCAAAAATAAACATGGAGGTTAAAAAAATAGATTTTAAATAGACGTAGATATGGATTTGAATATGGGTCTAGTGATAACCTGAACCGATGGATACTCATACCTGACTCGTTTTTTATTAACTCTATTTTTCTTGTTTTTCTTGAATATTTATAGTTAAATATTATAATTATTAATATTTTTTGAAGAGAAACACTTTAAAATCTCCACTTTACTCCTCACCTTATTCTAGGTAAAAGGAGTCCCTTTATTTTCGTCATTCTATCAGTGTCCTTTGAGTTCTCAATATTGTGGAGTTCACGCAAATACAATTTGAGACTTTGGATATTTCTGACTTTGTTCTAGTTCTTGATTGTGAAAAATATATGTTATCTTTGCGTTAGATATTATGATTTTTATTATTCCAATTTTATAGTTTTTTAAGGCATACAAATCAAAATCTTGACTTATTATTATTAAAGTAATTTTGATTTGAAATGTTCGCAAAAATCTACTCTTTATATTTTTTATTTAAAATTTATATTGTTATGTGCTATACAACTCAATAAATATTCAAAAATTTTAACAATCCAATAGATTTAAATATGGGTAGTAAATCGTAAAAACCGATAGATTTTAAATGGATAATAAATTGAGTCATAAAAATGGATATAAAAATGAGTAGAGTAATACCTGAACCGAACTCTATCAATTGTCATCCCTAAATACAACTATATGACTCGAAAAGTTAAACTCTACGTATTGTCTTACTAAATTTAAAACCTTTCAATTTTAGCTTATTTCTCTAAAATTCTAGTTTGACTCTAATTTTTTTTTATTTTATCTATTAAAATAATATCATCAGTAAATAATATATACCAAAACAAATTTACTTACATATGTTTTAGTAAGTTTAATCATAACTATTGCAAACCGAAAGAGATTCAATGAAGATCTTAGCATAGTTCGATATTGATAGAATGATATTTTATATCTTGTCCTGTCATCTTTACTTTAGTTTTAACACTTTACATATATATCTCCAATAAGCAGCTTATATGTCATATAAACTCTTTCAACTTTTAATCAGTTTTACGTGACTTCTTTAGAAATCATACGATAATCCTCTATATGTCATATAACGTTTAAACACTTTTACATTAATTCTTTAGAAATTATATGATAATCCTTTCACAAATCAATAAAAATTATGTGAACTTAATACACGTAAGATAACTTACACGTAAGCTTTTTTTTATAATACAGAAAAAATAATAAAATATTTTCAGCCATTGCCTCATGCATTTTTGGTGTAAGTAAACATAATCTATCGAAACAGTTGATGTTATAGAGACCATCGTCAACTGCTGATAGTTAATAACATCCTAAGTTGTGATATTCACTTTGAGGCTTTTTTTTCATGAAATTTTGTGATCTTTTAACTGCTTGAGCATATTTTTTTAGTTTAATTAATTATAGATGTCTCGTTTCTAATAATAATATAAGAGTGAGAACTATTGAAAACTTGAGACTGATAAAACCTGACACTAAACAGAGTTAACGATCAATTAACAAGTGATCAATCAGAAAGTAAAGGAAAACAAAAACCTCCAGTTGTACAACACTTTGGTGAATCAGAAAGTAATGTTTTGGCACTTCTCGTTATCTCCTCGGACCTTGTAGCCCCCCCGCGTAAGGTTAAAGCTAGTCGGTCTCAAGTCTGAACATATTCTACTGAAGTTTAGACTTCCAAAGTCTTCTTGTTCTTGATGCGTGGGGCACTCTTTTGGAGTGACCAAGACCCACGTGGAGACTGGAGAGTGCTTTCCTTTCCTACGTTCCGGATCATGGCTTATTGGACAGGTCACCACCATCTGTGCACTATCATCGCGTTTTGCAACTCCCGAACAAGTACGGTAACTCGGATTAGTTTTGATATTATCTTATTAAGATTATATAAACACTGTTTAATTATTATTATTAACAAACATTATAATTTAACAACTTAGAGTTACATATTATCAACTAAAGAAAATATCTATCTTACTATTCAATGATGTGATTATGTTTCCTCCCTTCATTCTACTGTTTTATCTTATGCAGGTCTTTTCTGTAATGCCATCTATTGTTAACATGACGCGATTTCTACTAGACCTCCACTTCTGCAGGAGAGACTTATAAGATAGAGCACACTCTTCATGGGATGGATCAAGTTCAACACCGATAAAACCGTAAAATAGGCATCGTCTACTGCCACAACTGTGGACCTTCTATGTGATAGTTCAGGACAGTAGTTGGGGAGCTTCTCGCAACATATTGGCTGGTACTTGCCTCTAACTGCAGAACTCTGGAGGGTTCATACCGGGTTGACATTGGCTTGGAATCTAGGCTACCACTGGGTGGAACTAAAAGTTAATTCTAAAGCGGTATCCGATCTTCTCGTTTCGTCCGACCGATAATCCTGAATACTTAACTCTCTTATTCGGAGTATACATGAGTTGTTCTCCTAAAACTGGACTGTTATTTATCGGCATATGTATTGAAAAGTAACAGATATACTGACTGACTAGTTAACTATGCCAGTCTTTTTCTATAAGAATTATGTACTTCCATCATTTACCGAATGAAAGCTACCTTATTCTACTAAAAAATTTGTTGAAAATTTATTTTCTTAAATTAATTATATAATTTTACTGTTCCGCCTCTTTTTTATAAAAAAAAAAAGTTAATGAGTTGATTGCACTAAGAAATAAATTGATTACACTAAGTACAAAGGGAAAGAGCTGATTGGATTTATTCTTTAGGTTAAGGATCGATCCAAAGTAAATTAAAGATAAGTTTGCTTTTCATCAATTAAGAAGTGGGCATCACATCACAACCGTATGACAAGAATTCGTGGATAAGCGAAGAACTCGAACGTCAAGGGATCATCTAATAATTACATTGCCACGTCAGCTTCACACCTACAAGCTCTCCCATGTTCTGTTCTACCGATCAGTACAACCAACTGTCGACACGCAAACTAACCTTGGTCGGCTGACACGCGTCTTGTTGTGATTTGCTGTTGCGAAGCTGTATCAGCCCGAGAGTAACGGATTTGTGTAACAATAAGAAAATAAAAAATAAAAGATTAATAATAAACTCTAACGTCTCTCATTTTCTCTCACTAGCTGTCTCTCTCTCTGTCTCTCACACCTACATATTCACAAGAAAAGTAACGCGGACATTGCAAGAAGAAGAAGAGGAGGAAGAAGAAGAAAGCTTAAAGCTAGCTTCTTAGGGATTCCTTTCACCCTGCTCTCTCTATATTCCTCTTGTTGTTGTTCTTTTCGTAACCACGTCCATTAACACGGATACACACGCACCTATATATATCGAGTTGCTTGTTTCTATTGATATACACGGATATGGCGGAGGAATTCTCGAAGGCGGTGGAGGACGGGCTCAATCTGTCCAAGAGGATATACTTCGGCAAGGACAGAGCCGTCGCTCCGCCGAAGCCTTTGCCGAAGATGGAGAAATTGGCCGAGGCGTATCTGCCGAAGGCGCCGATGGTATACGCGGTTATTTCCAATCCGGCGATTGTGGATAATCCCGATTTGCCCAGCTACCAACCCTACGTTCATGGTCGGTGTGATCCGCCGGCGCTTATTCCGCTTCAGATGAACCGGGTCGAGCTGGAGGTGGATTGTTATCTGGATACGGCGGTTGTGAGGTTGAGTGGAACGTGGCGGGTTCATTGCGTTATGGGGAGTAAGAGCTGTGATTGTCGTATCGCGATCCCTATGGGCGAGCAGGTGCACTTGTCATACTGTTGTATTTTTCTTTTCTCAGTTTTTGGAGTTTATATAGTTTTAACATTGTTAAGATGGAGAAAAGTTGGAAAAAAAGAAAACTTTAATGGCTAAAACTTGAAGGACTCTTGTTTCAAGCATTTGAAAGTTGACCACTTTGGTTTGGCTTGGTGATATGAGTTAGATTAACTCGTATCATCGACTAGATTCAAATCCTGTAGGGTGAGCCATGTTAAGCCAATGGAGGTACTAGTTTCTTAATACAAAAACTTATTCAAGTCTTTTCCAGTAGAAAGTGAAAGCGTTTATGGAAGATTATTTTGTTACTTTTTCCTTTTATGATTTTGCTGAGAAGTTGAAGCTTGCTTAGTTCATGTTCTCAAGCGTTATATTATCTGGCTAACAGGGTTCAATTCTAGGTGTTGAGACGGAGATTCCTCGAAGGTCGTACTCTACTGAATTGACTGCAATGGAGGAGAAAAGAGATGGGGAAAAGGAAGCTCGACCTGAAAATGGAGGCTATTTGAAGTCCAATATATTTACTATGATCGTACCAAAGGTTTGTTTTGCTAATCTGAATTGTTTCACGTCGTCTGGTAACTTGAACCAATTGCTTCCTACTCACTTGTCTTTCTATGATTCAAGGTTGACGGAGGTTCCAACCTTTCAATTAAAGTTAGTTGGGTGCAGAAATTGTTGTATCAAGAAGGGCAGTTCTCGTTGGTCATTCCATTTAGTTTTCCAAATTACGTCACTCCTGCAGTAAAGTTAGCAAGAAAAGAGAGGATACAATTAAACGTGGACTCTGGTACTGGGACTGAAATTGTGTGCAAGACAACTAGTCATCCTTTAAAGGTCAACATTTTTCAAATGCCTGTATTACTTCATTTAATCACCAAAAGCCAGCAATTGACTTCGTTTTTCCTTGTTATTTCCAGGAAATAAGACGTGAGGTGGGAAAACTAGGTTTCTTGTATGAAAAAGAAATTCTCACTTGGACAAACGCCGACTTTGCTGTATCATATGCAGTAAGAATTGTATTATCTTATGTTGAGTGAATTAAATTGATCCGTAAGACATGCTTGAGCATCTTAGGATCGGGGTTTTTATTACAACATAATTTTGTGATTATTTAGGTACCTTCGAGTCATACATTTGGTGGTGTTCTATTGCAATCTCCATCTGTTGATGATGCTGATAAAAGAGAGATGTTCTGCGTCTATATGTTTCCAGGGCAGCAGAGCAGGAAGGTTAGTTCAGTGTTGCTCAATCTCACATTTTCTCTGCTGATTGCCTATTCTATACTGTAGTGGTCCTTATCTTAACTAATCTGATAGGTGTTCAGAAAAGAGATAGTATTTGTCATTGACATTAGTGGAAGCATGGAAGGAAGGCCACTTGAGAGTACAAAAAATGTGTTATTTAATGCCCTCAGCGAGCTTGATTCAAAAGATTCATTCAACATTATTGCATTTAACGGAGAGACTTATCCCTTTTCATCCTCAATGGAGTTGGCAACTGAGGAATCAATTGAAAGAGCTATGGAGTGGATAAATGCGAACTTCATTGCTTCAGGGGGCACAAATATCTTGCTTCCTCTAAATCAGGTCATCTTTCACTTATTGTTTCAAGATCTGGTCAGGACATGTCCTTCTTTGCTTGTCTATTTGTACATAAATTTCTCTTATATGTTAGTTTAAGTGAATGTTTGTACGCCAGAATGCTCTGTATCTAACAAAGTCTAAGTCATCTTCCAGGCTATAGAGATGTTGTCCAACACTCAAGGTTCAATTCCTATTATCTTCCTTGTTACTGATGGGAGTATCGAAGATGAAAGACACATTTGTGATGTAATGAAAAGTCGTGTGACTGGAGGAGGTTTGACATGTCCCCGTATATACACCTTTGGGATAGGTACTAGCTCCTTATGTTGCATTTTCTAAACAATTTAGCTTCTCTCTTTCTTTTCAGTTCTTTAAATATATATAACAAACAAGATTTATCTATTGATTAGATCATGAGTTCATGTAAGAAACATTTCCATATCGATAGATAAAATATGCATTATATATAATGTATGTACGTATGTACGTATATATGTATATTAGTTCCGATAATGGAATTTGAACTATTCTTATCATGAGCTTCTTGTACTGTGTGAGAAAGGGGTTTGATTGGGTGGATTGAGCACCATTTGAAGCCCTTTTGATGAATGCATTTTTCAAATAGTCACTGTTCCTATTTCTGTTTATTTTCAGTTACAATTTCTCAAATTTATGAATGACTTGTTTTTACAGTCGAGCTTATTTCCAACAATTTGAATATATACAGGTTCATATTGTAACCATCACTTCCTCAAAATGCTTGCAATACTTAGCAGGGGGCAACATGACGCTGCATATGATATAGGTCGGTTCTTCTCTCTAAACTTACTCCCTAAACTTGTTCTTCTTTCCTCAGGGGGAGGGAGACGAGAAGATCTCATCATGGTCAATTTTGATGTAAATTTTTGATGGACCTATCACCTATGTTTGTTAAAAATGAGATAAGCTTATGTGAAGTGAATGTAATAAATGAGACATTTGGATAAGTTTAACAAGACTCTTAGGACTTAGCCAAATAAATGATGTTTTCTTAACATTGTTTCTGTTTTTGTGCAGACATGGTTGAGTCTCGAATGCAGAAGTTATTAAACCGAGCGTCATCCACCATTGTTGCGAATATAACCCTCAACACATTAGATGATATTGATGTTGAGGTGTGTCTTAAATGGAATCATCTAGGCTTTTTCTCCTTCAACCTTGTCATGGCGGTTTACTTGCTTTGTCCATGCCTATTGTATCACATCTATACTTATGCTTCCATCCAATATACGTTCCATAGGTTGACAATATATGATGTTTTCCCTTATTTCAGATTATTCATCTGCTTTTCCTTTTCGAAATCCTTCTGTAATACATGAATTTACTGCTTTGTAACCATCTTAATTTCATTTACTCTGTTTATCTATTTTTTTCTGGTTTTTCCCCAATTCTGCCTTCAATATAACCAATCTGCTTCATTGTATTTACGCAATTAACATCTTATGACTGATCTGTGTGAGCTTATTTCAATTTCTCTACAATCTCTTGCAGGTATATCCTTCCCGCATTTCTGACCTTTCATCCAATAGTCCACTGACTGTTTCGGGGAGATATCATGGAACATTTCCCGACTTTCTTAAACTTAAAGGTGTATTAGCAGATTCGACTAGTCTAGTAATAGACTTGAAGATACGAACGGTAGAGGACATGCCTTTCTACAGGGTAAATCTCACTGACATTCAATATTGCCATTCATAACAGGAGTCCCTGGCCTCCCTTTTTCGCAATTATCATTTTAACATTTATCTGTTCAAACATGTTCGGTTCCTCTTAAAATCCAGTCAAAGTGAATATTTTCTCATCTAAATATCTTAAATTTCTCATCCATTTGTTCTAAAGATTTCATCTTTTGCCTCATGTGACAGGTATTTGCAAAGCAACAGATTGATATACTAACAGCCCAGGCTTGGTTTACGGAAAATAAAGAGCTTGAAGAAAAGGTTAGTGCTGGTTATTTTTGACGTTAATTCTCTTTTCTGTTCCTTCAGTGAACAATGTGGAAGTTTATGATGTCAAATGTAGGATTAGTTCTTCCATATAGATGCAATGTCTTTCACCTTTCTCATTCTTTCCTCCCCATATTCTGCAATCTACATTTTTTACAATGCCTTTCTCAAGATCCAGCATAATTCTTCTTCCACATTCATTTTTAACCTCATGAATACCTGGCGTCCGTTTATGAAAGTCCTTTTTCTTCCCAGGTTGCCAAAATAAGTGTTCAGAGTGGCATTGCATCTGAATATACCCTTATGGCAGTACTTGAAAGAGGAAATCAAGCCACAGATTCTCCTAGAGTACAAAAGGTACATTTTGATTTAGAACACAGTAACTTCTTTCTACTTGGAAACTATGTTGTGAACCTGAACTAATCATAAAATCTGCGTGAACAGGGTTCAAAGAAAAGCGATTCACATAAGGTGGAACCTAACCAGAGAAGAATTTATTTACTACAAAATCTGTGTGTTGGTTTTGGCAATGTGGCTGCAACTGCTGAGAACATTCCTCCAGGAAATGGAGAACCAAAGTTGCCTGAGGCTGCTGAAGTCATTATTAAAGCAGCATCAAATTGTTGTGGAAGCCTGTGCAATAAATGTTGTTGTATGTGCTGCATCCAGTGCTGCTCCAAGATGAATGATCAATGTGCCATAGTATTGACACAGTTATGTTCTGCACTTGCATTCTTTGGCTGTTTTGAGTGCTGTTCAGCAATTTGTTGTTGCGATGACGGGAACTGAGAACTTTTTCGTAGTTTCTCTGGTTGTGTTGTACATTTCGCCAACAGTTGTATAGGAGTTAAACGTTTCTTGAATCTTTGCAGGCGCGTTAACTCGTATTGCCTGTTGATTCTTCCTTGTACCAAATTCCTTGTAGTGATACAAATCCACTCTCTGCCTGTCCTGGTCTACGGCATAAAACTTACAAAAACCATTGATCTCACAAATTTCACTGGTACCACTCATTACCAAGAGGATTTGATGTCCAACAGAGTTCACACATAAATTGATCGTTGGAAAATAGTTCCAAAAGTTTCAATTTTATCTTACAGATGACTCTTCTTCAACATGTTCATCCACTACTATTTCCGACTCTTCTGCATCCTTTGAACCCACCATTCTCTGGTGAAAAGTCTCTTGGATCTTTGTAACGCCCTTCTCAACAGGGCCAACAGCTTGATTTATTGTCAACACAACATCTCTGAGGACCTGTGGTTAAAGATCAATTTCTGTGCGAATCTACCTTCATCTAAGTTTGAAAAAACAATTCAGAATATCAGTTTACTCACAGATTGGCCGCCTTGAACGACAATGTCCTGAAAGCTCTCGGTGACGTCTGTTCCAGGAGCCTCAAACTGAACTTCTTCCTTTTCAAGAGTTGCAGGCTTTTCCTCATCACCCTCCTTTAACTTCAACTCTGCCGTAGTTCTCTCACATGTTACTTCATCATACTCAGAAGCTGGAAGGAACTGATAAGGTTCCGCTGAAAAGACAAAGACATGAGCCACAGCTGCAATGGCCATCTGCAAAACGATTTCAAGGAGCTCATATAATCATGGCAGATGAACAATAAAAAGAGAAGAAATAAAAGATTAAAAGATCTGATATAAATCACCATATTGTCTACATCATAAAAGATGAAGAAACATAGAGGAGTTTTACATAACTGAGGCGATCTTACCTCTATACAAATCAAAAAATCTTGCAGTGCTGTTTGGAATCTTCCTTCATTAGACAGTAATCCAAATGCGCACGTTAGGGCAATGCCCACACCTTGCCACCAAGTAGCAAACACAATGGCTTTGAAGCTGATGAATTTTGCAAGCGGCTTTATCGGTTTAAGCTTTTCATGTGTGACATTGTAGAACTGCACAAGGCAATATAAGGCCCACATCTGACTGAAGTTCAATACTACAGCAATGTATGGGTACCTGCAAGAGGAGAATTGTGGGAATCGGCACAGAAGCAAAGGGAAGTAGTTTTGGGTTTTGACCTGTGGATGTTACAGCAGATGGTTCAACATGGAGGTATGAGAGAAGGTCCATACCCGTAGTGCCAGTTGAATTCACCATCGCCGTAGACCCCAAAAAGCGTCAATATGAAAGCTAAGAATGCACAAACAGTCTTGAGAATCATCTAAGCTAGCCAAAAAAGACAATAAATGTTTGATCAAAATCATGAATCATGATTAAGGCATATAAAGTGGCAGAGTTAGTAGCTTACATACTGAACAAGTCCAAATCTTTCCACTGCTAACAATCCACTTCCGAGGGCAGATGGTCGGAGGAAAAAGTTGACGAATGACCTTTGTCGTACACCGCGAGATTCATCTTTTCCTTCTACCAAGGGCTTACTGAGCTTCTTCTGCGATTCGTTCTCGAGGAATTCTATGACTCTTTGTTCTCCGCCTAGCATTCGATTTCATTTCATGGAAGTTTAATACCCCACTATAGGTTGAGAAGCAAGCTAATTCAGTGTTCATATCCAGCGATAATACGACAGAATGAATGAAACAGTACTGAATTAGAATTAGCCTTCAACTGTTATAATAATAACTAATGCTGCTCCGACAGTGTTGGCTAAATCTATAAAATGATCAACTTCGAATGGAACTATTATCGAGTCTGTGAAGACAAACTCTGTGACAGTTTCTGAATGCAGGTACATAGAATTAGCAATATCCCTGGAAGCAAATCCTGAAAATTAAAAAGAAGCTTACCCAGACAAGCAACCAAATATCTCCCGAAAGAGTACAAGGCAAATGCCTCATAGCAACTTCTTAGAGTGTCACAAGCAAGAGACAATTTGGGATTCCACAACGAGAAAACCTGCACCAGATAACAAAAAGAGCACGATCTCGTGACTATCACATAAGAACCGCTAAACTAAACTAAGGCACAGTTCACAATCTGAGAAAGAAATTTAGAACATAGAATCTTACCGACTCAGTAGCATAAGAAGGAACCATGAAAATGACAGCAACAACCCATTTTTGTTCCTGGAAAAGCAGTACTAAAATTAAGAAATCCTGCTTCACCATTTGAGATGATTGAAACAAAAGAGTCAGTGAGCATATAGAATAAGGGCAACGAAGAATAAACCTCAGGATTAGTGTATGATCTGAGATGTTGGAGAATGAGAAAGAGGGAAAGCGCCACTGCAACTAGTGCAAAGCATCCTCCTAGAATGAGAGCTGGTCTGTGCAAATCCAAGTAAGTACCTTCTATGTTGGACACATAAATTGACGCCATATCCATTCCACTCCAACCCCATAATGCCTCTACCTGGAAGTAAGTCATGACGACCAAAGCACAAAAAGGGTTCTTTCAGCGCAATCTTAACTAATTCAACTTGTTACAGAAAAGTATAAACCTTTGCACCTGAATGTACCAAATGTGTGATCTTTGGTGTAGATTGACACAAAGATTTGATGACAGTGTGGTTCCGGGCGAGTGCATTGCATTTGAAGTTGACACGTTCGCGTGGTTGCTCATTAAGCAGCGGCCAAGGTAACACGTGTTTTGTTTCTGTTCTAACAAGCCAAATTTGGTGCTTCTCCAAATCATGGATCTATGAATCTTATTACTTATCTACGTACACTTCATTTCATATCAAATCAATGTTATGAATACTGTAATGAATCTAGTATTAGATTGAGTTCTGAAACGGTACTGTACCGTTATCAATAAATACCGGGTACTATTTCGGACAATTTTTTTATATTTATGAAATAGTCTTTAAAATTTTTAAAATTTGCAAAATAGTCTACTGATATATTGTACAGTTATATACTGTATAGTTTACTGTTTACAAGTTTACATCAACCTTATTTCCAAAAATGATAATAATAAATAATAATCACAATTATAATTTAATATAAAATGACAATAATTTTTAAATATTTCACATATAAATAAT
>JANZXR010000008.1:1950564-1991084 GCA_027575705.1 Erythroxylum echinodendron | reverse complement strand
ACATACACCTATAACACAAAAAGACACGAAAATGTGAGTATTACCGACTCTACAAATAATAAATAAAAACAAACAAACAAACAAATAAATAAAAATAAAGCCCACAGATTACTACTATTTATTTATTTTTTTAAGACTCATGCAAGGTACAAAAGTAATGTTACAATCAAAAATTACGACACACCCTAATAGTAAATAAACACTGACGCCTTTTTTTTTTTTAACAAAGTCAAAAAGAACCTTAACTAATTAAACTGACTTCACTAAATGACGAATGACGCATTGACACAGACTGACGAAATAAAATCACAAATTACCACAATTCAAACCGTGCCTCCCCGGCAACGGTGCCAATATTCCATTCCATTATAAATAATTCTATTCCATTATCTTTCATTCTATTCCATTAAAAACTTTACTTCCAACCAAACACAATTTACTAATCAATCACTACATAATTGACTTATCTATAATAATTATGTAAGATTTAATGGAGAATATGTATATTCTCTGAATATTAATATTATATTTTTAACAAGTGTAAGGAGAAAATAATTATTTTTGATACCATTATTTTTTCTCAAAAAATAAAAAATAAAAATTCATTATAACAATTTTTTAATTACACTAAAACAAGAATGCATACATCATAAGTTGACTTTTTAAAAAAAAAGTAGATTATAATTAAATAATCGATTTATATATCAGAAATGAAAACAGAATTAACCAGAATTCACTCCATTCAGCTTCTCATGTGAATACACAAATTATGATTCGATAGACGAGATGGTAGCTGTCCCCGTCCACATGCACGAAGTTTGGTATCATGACAAATGTCTTTCTTCACATGACAGGTTTAGTTTTCCATTTTGAGAAGTCTCAAGTGGAGACTTTCCAAATATAGATCAGACCAAGACCTTAAAAGACCAAAAGCAAGATGGATTGGAGAACATAAACATTTACCCTACATCGTTTAACAATTTATGTTTATTTTACGATTTCTTGGTTCAAGTGTTTTCTCAAATCTCTCCTCTTCTCTGCTCCTCAGTCCTCACTCCCATCTCGATGTGATTGTCAAGAGAATTCCTAGTGCTAGGCATGCATCATCTCAAGCAGACCACATGGCTGTATGCGTTACAAGATAAAATCTTCAAATCCAGGATAAGGGGTATCTAATCTAGCTATCAACATGATCAGAGATGAGATCATGATGGTGTAAACTGGATTCATGTTTAAAAACATAAACCCATTCCTGTTCTTAAAGCATAAACCTACCAAAATAGTGATTAAAAGGAAGAGTTAAAATGAGGTTGTTAAGAAGGGATGAGACTGCAAATCTGCAACCACTAACCACTTGGTGAATGCTTAAGGTGGAAATAAAGAGATGGTAGATCTAAGTCACCCCTGAGAAGTTCTCGTAATACATTCTCACAAGGAGTGGGTGGCTCAGGAAGAATTCCTAACACATTTCTTGACCTAAGATACAATTTCAATTCTATAAAACTCCCCAAACACGATTAATGCTTGTTCATAAACATGCAAAATCTCATAATTAAAGAGCCTTTGCAATGTGGATAGGATAAGAACTTGATTATCTATGATCTATAACTTAAAATTATTTATCAGATAGGATATGTATGAGATATTCTAGTCCATATCGTATAATACAAATTTAACAAAACTCCTCTTTCTATCTATCAACCACCGAAGCCAGAGGTATTGGCTTTGGCTGTTTCCCATGAGTTGCTATTTTCTTTTTATTTCTGTGTTGCAAGTGGCAACTAGCAATGGAGTTGGTGCTTCTTAGCCTACAGAACAAGAGGAAAATGTCAGGTCCTGACCAAACCTTAGGGACACGTGTTGGTCGGATGCGGTCGGAGTCTCAACATTTGAAAGTCAGGTTTGACCCCAAATCCTCATCCACTTGTGAATTGGCTTCGAACTTTGGACACCTTCACGTGAGCTGCTGCTACTATCCGATATATGGAGTTTGTAGGGTAGGCCCTTTCGTCATTCCTGCCACCGATTTTAAGTGACATGTAACTAATGCTTCAGCTTCCTAGTAACTCGGGTTTGATTCTTTAGTTCAGTTAAAAGACTTGGAATTGAGAGATGCTTCACATTGTATAATTTAATCTGCATAAGGGTTTGTGTGTGTGTGTGTGTATGCAGTTTGGCAAGAGCTAACTAATGGAAGATTTTAAGAAGTAGAGACTAACGTTGGCTGTCTGCAAACCGCAGAGCCCGGATCCTGGGATTTGTATGGTCAACATTGTCGGAACAGAAGATCCTGTCCTTTCCCAATGTTGTTGAGTTGCTGAATTCTATATTTGTTTTACCATTTCCCATATATGATTTGTGAAGGGTCAGATGTTACCACCTCAAACTTGTGCTCAGACTTTGTTGCCTGCAATTACATGAAATCAAATTTCTTTTTTCACTTCAGCTTCAGGATAACTATTTTTGTAGGCTGACCAAGTGTTACTGAAACTCGACGAAGTCTAAGTTATAACAACTCCTAGTCCTAATATAATCCGTAATGGTCTAAAAGCTAACAGTTGTAAAATCAGTAAGGAACAGGAGAAAAAAGAAGAGTTGTATGAATGTGGACTGGCTCAAACTTTGGTCAACCATAAACTAGCTGTGTGGTGAATCAAACAATTGCGGTTTCAGACGATTTTGTGGGGAAGATGGTGTTGAAAAGTTGAGTTTAGAGGTGGTGGTGACGGTGATACAAAAATCAGCAGCTTACTTGTGGTTGGGTTAGTGAGGGACAATCCCACGACAGACCAAACTACTATCTCTCTAGACTCTTCTTCACATTGGACCTATCCCTGTGTATGTACTCTTCAGCTGTAGTATTCAACTGAACTTAATTGCTAACAGCCAATAGGACTAAGATTGCTTTATAATTAATAAGTTGTTAAAATTAAGCCTAGTAAAAGTTTTCATAATGATATATTCAATTTTACAACCAAAACTAAGTATAAAGTTAGGAAGGAAGCGTAGTAGTTGGAGCAAAGGTGGCAAATTGAAGAGACAGAGGAGGGAAGAAGGGAAAGGTGAAGTGTTTTTGGGAACTTGAACCAGTGGAATTGGCACCTACCAGCTTGTCCATGGAATTTAAAAATGGCCCCTACTCTTATATAAACCAGTGAAGCTAAGCCATTATTGGCTTGTGGGTTCTACATACAATACATGCAAGCAGGCAAGCAAGCTTCATTTCCATTAGCCCACCACAAGTTCTGATGAAGGTAAGAAAGGCCAAGGAACGAATTTGTCTTCTTTATCACTAAATTTTTAATGGAGGAGATTATTGGTTTCAGATGTTTTGTGGGGAGTAATCATATGTCTGGCCATTTCAGATCTTCAATTGGATGCAAAACAGAATTAACGGGAGACATGGGAATAGAACACCAAACTCCGCTTCTGTTCGACGTAAGTTCTCATCGACCATGCAGATTTATTTCTAATATTTTCTTGTTCCAGTCAAACATCGTGTGCTTTTTAATGGTTTACAAACAATGGATTTAGACAGCTTCCAGGCGATTAGGAATAGGAATAATTTGATCAGTTGGTCATGGTCAATCTGCTAGATTACCTTTTTCTGCTCTTATTTTAATCTGGTAAGTTGTAACAACCTTAAAATGTAGACATAAGACTTTTGAGCTTCAGACGCTGATTTAAGAAGAATTCTGCAGCTGGTGATGAACCACCATAATCCAAATCTTTTGTCTGTATGTTTAGATCTCTTTATACACAACAACCTGGCTGTTCATGTTTATATGTTATCCTGAAACTAGATCATACAAGGCAAGAGCCTTGTAAGGAAGAGTTCAGTGACTGGCCTCAAGGGTTGCTGGCAATAGGGACATTCGGGAATAGAGATGCAAAAGAAAATTCCAAGCTCAAGTGTATTCAAGAAAATCCTCCTCCATCCCAAGATCGTGTTCAAGAATTCACGCCTGAAGAAGTAAGGGAGCTCCAAAAAGAGCTAGACTCGATATTGAATAAGCAGGTCGGATCAACTTGTGACACTGAAACAGACGCTACTAATCTGGAATGGAATAGCTTTCTCCACAGGAATCCAAGCATGGAAGACGATGAAAGAACTGAAAATGTGTGTTCTCATGAGGGGGAAAACAAAGACTCTCATCTTCATCTAAAGGCTAATTTAGTTATCAGCAGAGGGAAAGATCTACGTGTGGATAAAACCAGTAATGCAATTAACAAGAAATCCCTCTCATTTCTTATCAAGCAGATGTTTATTTGCGGAAGTGGGTTAACACCTACTGCTAATCCAAGAGATCAAGTTCCTGAGTCGAGAATGGAAAAGGTAAGCTTGCATAAACTTATGTACACAAAGTGCTTAGATTCTCCATACTTTGTCTTTCTCATTACTCATCTTGACCATTTTGACAGATATTGAGGGCAATTATCCACAAGAAAATATATCCTCAGAATCCACCTCCAACTGTGTCTGCAAAAAAGTACCTGAAGAATAAGCAAAAGCCTGTGTTATCCAATGAGGATGAAAAGGTCGAAGATGGAAGTAAATGGGTGAAGACAGATTCCGAATGTAAGTTCGAATTTTCAGTAACCATTGTCTTGGTCTAAGATGCTTATCTGGTAGCTTAAATGGGCCAATATATATGGCTGTTTTCTGTTGCAGATATAGTGCTGGAGATATAACCTGAAGCTAAGAATCCATGGAACTCCCACATCTGAAGCAATATGAATTTGCCATGTTATTATTAATCTATAGAAAGGTTTTTGACTAGTACTTGATTGTACTGGTGTCTGATGTTAGAACTTGCATGGAACCAAATTTAGCAGAAGCTCCCTCATCAGAAGCAGATGGGTTTTTTCTACCAGTGGTTGACTGTACTGGTGTTGGTACTTGCAAAGAAAAGAACCGAATTTAGCAGTAGAGAGAGCTAACTTTCCATTGTTGAAACAGTTGTTTCTTTGTTATCATGGCAAGTGTTCAGGGTGGGGACCTGATACATGCAAAGTTAAAAGAGGGGGATTACAGGCTGGTGAAGGGATCATTCAGCTTTTTTCTTCATTGTTGAAATGTTAAAAGTCATTAAAATCCTATATCTGCACTTTCTGCGCCATCAACGGTGCTGAAACGATTAAATACGCATTAAATAAACCATTAAATTAATTAATTAATCAATAATTTAATTATTATCGAGCTCTTTTAATATCAATCTCTCTGTTAATTATGGATAAGGCTGTTTATTATTGTACCTCTCAAAATCTTTCATCTAAATAAAATTTTAATTTTAAAATCATTATTAAATATGCATTTCTTCAATTTGCTTTATCCTTTTATTAAATAAGAGGAATATTACTTTATTAAAAAAACTATTAAGTAACTATTAATTTATGAATAAATGATAATTTGTATAAACAATTTCATAAAAGTTGAAATAAAAATATAAAAAACATTTTGATATTTCAATCTGAAAATCTGTAAATAAGCAGAAGTGGTAGTTGACCAACGGACAAGAAACTTTAAAGAAACTCACCGATCAGAACGCCACGCGTCACGATAGTGATACCTGTCCATCCATCGTGATCAAAATCAAGCGGTCAATAAGCGGACTGTGCGTTGATATGAAATCAAAAAATCATAAATACTGACAGTCTTTTGTCAGGGAGTAGTAAACCTACTCTCATCTCTCTCTGTAATCTCAAGAAAGAAAATGGTTCCCTTAATTGGAGAAAGCTCGATTCTTGCTAATTAGGGTTTTTGTGATTTAATTACAAAGAAGAAGACGAGGATTTTCTTCTTCTTTTTTTTATCTTTTTCTCTTTGGAGGGATTTGGGTTTGTGAAGAAGCAAATGCTATTGGTTGGTGGATTAATAAGAGTTGGTGAATTAACAAGTGAAAGTGATCCAGAAAAGCTCAATGTCTTGGGCTGCCCCCGATGATGTTTTCCTCTCCACTTCTCTCGCTAGCTATCTTGACAGTTAGCTATCTCTCTCTCATTTTTGTTTTGGTTTTATTCTTTTTTTTTTCTCGGTGAGAAATGGCTTGTGCAAGCGGTTGTGCTGCTTGATTGCCCTCAAGTTAGCGTCTTTTTTTATTTATTCGTTTGTTTAATTTTTATTCTGTGATTTTTGTGCTGGGTTTCTTTTCAATTTGGGGTAGTCGAGGTACTGTTCGATTCAGGGTATCTTTTTTCTGGTGAAGTTGTTACTTCTTATATGATCTTTTTATACTGTGTTGTTAAGGTCTGATCTGAATATTTTCAAGAATTGTATTGTTGTTTTCTTTTTGTGGTATATGACTGACTCCAAGCTGTATATAATCCCAGAAAAACTTCTTGTATTGCTACGAGATGGTCGAAAACTCATGGGGATACTACGATCTTTTGACCAATTTGGTACAATTTTTTACCTTTGCTGTAGTATCTATGCCTGTAATTACGACTTTCTCTGTCTGTAATATTCCTGTTTGACATGATTATTGATGAGAAGTCTCTTCCCGTGTGCAGCTAATGTTGTTCTTGAAGGTGCATGTGAAAGACTGATCGTCGGTGATCTTTATTGTGACATCCCATTAGGTCTTTATGTAATTCGTGGAGAGAATGTGGTCTTAATTGGAGAGCTGGTAGAACCATAATCTTTCTGTGCTCTGTGGTTTTGATTGTTTTTAATTGTCATCAAAGCTTCTGCTCTTTTGTACCCATGTCCAGGATTTGGAGAAAGAGGAGCTTCCATCCAATATGACGCGCGTGTCAACAGAAGAGATAAGAAGAGTAAGTGTCATCTTTCATCTTCTTCAAAGCTGGAAGACATTTCATTTTGTCAACTTTGTGCTGTGGGACTTTGATGATGTGATCTTATGCTTGAATGCGGTGAAAAGATAGAACTGATCTTGGTAGAAGGATTTCCTATTAGGATGTTGCTGGATTTCTTAATAGGTCATTCATTTTCATAGAGAGATGCCCTTAGTCTTTGCTTCATTACAAATTCTTCTTCTTGCTTTTGCATAATAAACATATGGTCTCAGATTCTGAACTTAGTTTTCTTTCAATAAAGTGACTTCCCCAGAAAACAAGGTCAAATAAGTGGACTGTTTGCTGAAGATTGCCTTAAAACCATGCCGCAAGCCTGACTTATTGCAGTTTGTTGTTTATCTTGAGCTCATTTACCGAAATCATTCATGTTGATTTTTCAACAATATGGATCGATATCATTCACCTAAGCTTCATCTCTTGTCACATGTGGAACATTTTTTCTGGTTGCCTGGTTGTGTTTCTTTATATTTACAGGTTCAAATCCCTTCCTATATCAGTTATCTGTCAAGTGGCATCAGTCTTATGAGGAATGAACTTATGGGAAGTAATTGAAAGCATAAAAGCTTTTATGGGTCTGAAAAAGTATCTTCAAGAAGCTGAACTGTTAATGATTCTCATTGTAGTTGTATGACATGTATTTATTTGTTTATTAACTTAGCCAGTGGACTAGAGTAGGTTGAGCAGAGAACTTTTTGGGGCATTCATCACAGCTTATGGGATCCAGTTAACTGTTGTGTTTCTTACGGGGGGGGTAAAAAAAAATCCTCCATTGACTTGTGGCAGCCGTTTGATCTTTGATATCAAACACTTGAGTGGAGAATGTGAATGCTTTTATTCTCTTCTCAATTCTAGACTAACTTAAATCTAATTCCTTGTACTTCAGGCTCAAAGGGCAGAAAGGGATGCTACAGATCTAAAAGGAACAATGAGAAAAAGAATGGAATTCCTTGATTTTGATTAGAAGCTTCTCTTGATGTTTAAAGTCCTTGCCACAACCACAGATGTTGGAGCAGCCTTAACGGGACAGAATTTAGATGACCAGATATTCATGTTCTATGTATTACTGGAGGAGAAAACTGACAAGGTGTTAAAATCACTGAGGGCCAAATTCAATCAAGCCGGGATTCAAAGTTGTGTTATGGGTTTTCTGGATTTTGTGCAAGTTGAATATGCATGTGTTCTTCAGAATTCTTCAGTGTTAGTTCAGTTTTTTTTTTTTTCTTCTCCACAGAGAACAAGTAGTTCAAATTGATGTGGTTTATTACCGTTGTGCCGCATTTTGTAAAGGCGCATCACTATTGACTCGACTGTAATTGTTTTTTTTATGCCAATCCACCATGTTTTTCACTGCAGATCATGTGATTCCACACGAAAAAGTGGCATTCCTTTCAACTGCTTTCTGAAGTGCCTGCTGCTCCCTCCATCTATGGCAAATTGTACCAAAAATAAAAAGCGAAAGAGGAAAGAGGAAATGATGATGCGATCAAGTTTGCCTGAGCATGTGAAGCCGACATTTGCTTTCTTTTATTCCATTCTAATAGGTTACAACGTTACTTATTATATCTACTTATCGAGTCTAGTAGGAGAAGAGACTGAGAATGCATATTGTAGGTTTAGAAAAGAAGAAAAGAAGACAATGTTTCAGAAGCATTTCCTGTGCACGATAGGCGATCCAAACTCCAAGAACTCCTCCTTAGTAATCCACATCTACAACGGAAACCACAATAAGTACCGGTCAGCTGCAAATTGAACCATGTACGAGTGCATATAACCTCCATTATCAAAATATTTCCAGAAAATAAGCCAGTGTCAAGGTTCTGTTGCTTTAATATGAAGATAAAAGATTAATTAGCAGAAAGATGATACCTGCTGAAAGGTGCTTAAAGAAGCTAATATGGAGCCTCCAATCCAAACACTGTATTTTTATATTAGCCTCCAATCCAAACACTGTATTTCCTCTCTTCTGGAGCAACAACCTTTAACTCCAGGAGGAGCTAACGAGCGGAGCTCTTTAACCAATCTATCAGCTAATCCTGGTATCACAGTGCTACCACCACTAACCACTACATTACTGAACATGTCTCTCCTAATGTCCATATCGCACCTTCTAATTGACCTAACAACAATCTCATGTATACCACCTGACTCGATGCCTAGTCTGCTTGGATCAAAAAGAGCTTCTGGGCACCTAAACCTGGCTGATCCAACCGCAATGACTTGATCATCTGGTAATGCATACTTCTTATTTAACTCTTGACTCTCCATTGATTTGGCCAACTCTTTTTTGAAATCCATTGCAACGTAGGAGACGCGCTCTTTTATGTCCCTAACAATTTCTTTTTCTGCTGAGGTGGTGAAGATGTGCCCCTTCTCTGCTAGGATCACCGCAAGGTAGTCTGTAAGGTGCTTTCCCGCCAGATCAAGCCTACGGACGGCATGTGGGAGAGCATACCCTTCATAAATAGGAACTGTATGTGTAACACCTTCTCCAGAGTCCATTACAATCCCTGCAGAAGTATGAATCTTGCAAGTGTTCTTCATTTTTGTTTACGAAATGATAGAAAATTTCAGGCCATGGACGAGTAATGCTGTAGTGTAGCTCCACCGGCGTAAAGGGATAAAACAGCTTGGATAGCAATGTAAGTGGCCGGGACTTCAAAAGCTTCAAACATGATCTCCACCATCTTTTCTCTGTTGATTCTAGGATTGAGTGGAGCTTCTGTTAAAAAGGACAGGGTGTTCTTCTATGGCAACCCTCATCTCTGTGTCAAACGTATACTCCCACATTCTCTCCATTGCGTCCCAGTCTTTCACTATTCCATGTTGGACATGATAGCTCAATTTCAGAACTCCACGCCTTATTTGTGCTTCATCTCCAAAGTACATATCCTTTTGTCCAGTGCCAACCATTGTGTGCTTGTTTCTTGGTCGGCCTATTATGTTGGGAAAAACCACACACGGAGCATCATCACCAGCAAAACCGGCCTGCATGTAACTTCTCTTCTTTAAGTAAACAAAGTTGAATGGATGACCAGGAAAAGTTTCTAAATTGTTCGTTCACTGACCTTAATTGAGCCTGATCCGTTGTCACAGACAATTGGTCGCTTCTCTAGAAAATCCATGCCTGTATTTGTAAAAGGTTTGTCAAGAGAATAGAGAACTTAGACATGTATAGCTATATATGTGAAGATGACGCAGAGGACCTTCAACATACGAAACTTTCCAAACTTTGGTATGAATCTTGGAATCACTTCCTTTTGGTTGCTTGCAGGTAATGACATAGCATAGTTTCCTCGCTGGAGTTAAAAGGAGGCAACTTTTACGTCTCCTTTTCCCTTTCATAAGAAAAGCTTCCATGATTAAATACCAGATGCTTTCTATTTTAAGGCCTATGGATGGATTGAAGCTACATAGCAGAATATGTCGTCTGCACGACACCACACAATTGGAACGTCATTAATTATTTAAACAAAAATTGTCATTTGGATTGAAAACTACTATCATATCAAAGGATTATTAACAAACGTGCTCATGGTAAGAAATGAGCATTAAAGAGACAAGCCTGGTTTCAGATTTCTAATAGACTGTAGTGAATAAGCAGAGTATGAGATATACGAACTCTTCACATTAGCTACTCATTCTGCAGCTGATGGTAAGTATTGGAAAACCAGATCAAGGCACAATATTTTTCTGGATGCTTATTTTGATTTCCATCCACTTATTGTTCAAGTACAATCGATGAAAACAAATAACAGTGGCCTGTGTGCACAAGTTAATATATCCAATGGTGAAAATACTAATATCAACAACTTTCCGGAACTACAGCCTCAAGCTTTTGGGAGTTCTTATATGGCAAGTAAGAGTGATACATCTCCCATCATTGATCCTGGAGGCAATAACTAAGTGGCATAAATTCCTAGAGCATAAGCTCAGTTGATCACCACAGAAACATGGTTCACCCTTGAAAAACTCTTCTTACAAATCCTTGCAGGGAGCTCCCCATCCCAGCACCAACTGCTTCTGCCAAATACTTAGCCTGTAGCAAGCTTACGTTCTTAGGGGTTTTCATGTTATACATCGCATAACTTCCAAAATACAAGACCACAACCACGAAGGAATTACCTCTTGAATTGTCTTCTTTAGATCAAAAGCATCTTTTACCCGATTGTCTAAGAATGCCCATGTCTCTTGAAAATCTACAAAGAATTTTTTTGGTTAGATAAAACATGACCTACACGTTATCAGAAAATATTTCATCATTTCAAAACCTTTCTTGTTACGATTATGCAATAAAAGGCGCCTAAAATGGACCACAAAGCAGAGACAGACATTTTCCTCTACTTTTGTTACAATTAAAGATTTCCCTCAATAATGCCAATCTCTCTCTTCCATCAAAAGAAAAGATGATTTTTGTATCATTTGATTGTAAGATTAGATATCTCAAATCTACTACATTCAGCAGATATCATAGATAAGAGAAAACAAACCTGCTGAACTATCAGTTAGCATGTAAATCTCTGTAGTTGAGTATATTCCACCAAGTACAGTGCGCTTCACGTACCAATCTATATCAGCGCCTTCATCACCTGCAGCATGCCAAATCTCATCAACCAGCATTGCACGTTGCTTGAAGCTCGTTGGCGCATTTGATGGATGTGCCTGGAAAGGATGGTGCAGAAATAAACGTAAAAATTCAAGCTCCAAATCCAAAAATAAAATTGAAGAAAATGTAATATAATCAGGTACTTGGATGCTCAGCGCTTGAGGCCATTTTGATATATAAGGAGCTTGCATTTCTAGGCGAATCCTGACAAGCTTGGAAATGCGCTTACTGTGTACCAAGTTTTGCAATTCCTCTTCAGAGTCAATTCTATCAATAAACTTTTGCAAGCATTCATCCATGAAAAACTGAACGATATAACAACATAAAAAGTTAGAATCACTTATAAGGATCATCACTTGTATCATCTTACAAAGAAACTGAAGCACTATGGTTGCTGAATAGCTAAAATAGTCCGCCATGGTAGACAAATTACTAGCATAAATAAACCTGATATTTTATTCATTGTAGCCAAATAACAACATCAGCCAATGAACTACGAAATGGCAATTTGCAACCAATGCAAAAGGATACACCACCTAACCGCCACTCAAGCTAAAATTTGAATACACAAACAAAAGACAAAAGTTCATAACTTCATGAATAATGAAAAAAGAAAGTATACACAGTTAGCAGTAGAACTTGATGTAAAAGCACCTCAACAAGTGCAGCATCTTTCCTAGGAAAAGATCCAACAATTGAAGGGGACACTCCCACATCCCTTGCACCCGAGATCATCGCTTCTTCACCCCATCCCAAACTCAACTGCATCCATCCAAAAACACAACTTTAGAAGAAACATCAACTATGCACTGTCTAATTTGCACAAAAAAATTGTCTTCAATAGCAAATTATTTCAAGAAAATTAAGAAAAAACTTTCCCAACTATCCATAAAGGAGTAGATTTTGAAATGAATGGAAGAAATACAGACCACGTGCCGAAGTGAGGCTCGAAGCACACGAGCTTGCTCTTCCTGGTATTCAGTTGTAGGCCTCTGCTCGCGGCGAAGAGTCTCCTCGGCAGTCCATTGATTCGAAGACGACGCCGATGAATTGGGTTGAGGATTCAAGGTCTCCCAGCGTTGATTAGGGTTTTGATCAGAGTGTGGCTGAGGAATCGTTGAAGTGGTGAAGCGAGAACCGGCAGTGACGGTAACTCGAAATCCCCGCAGAGCGTAGTCACTGCCATTGAAGGTTGCGCCGGAGAGCAGTCGCCGTGCAATCGTCCTGTACATGTTGGCCGCCGCTGAGAGTTTTGTGGCAATGAATATGGTGATCTTTGTAAGTGAAGAACACGCTTAAAACAAACAGTTATCTGTGAAGTGCCACGTGGGTGGGCCAGGGAGCCCCGCGTGTTCATTTGGCTGCCCCCATAGAATCTCTCTCGTCTCTTGCCAACTACACACGCTAAGCGGATGCCAGCTTCAAAGTAGGAGTACGACGTAGTTTTGACTGACCTAATCTAATATTCTAATTTCCTTTTTGTACAAATGTTGATAGGCCGGAAACTTCCATAACGACATCGTTTTGGAAATAATGGGCCGAACTAGCCTATGACCCGGCTAGAGCTAACTATGATCGATTCATAACCTACCAATAATTTAGTCAACTGTGACTAAAAGCAGGCCGAGTCAGATCGGACGGAATTGTTTTGTCCTCCCAATCTTTTCTCTAGTAAAAATGATTCTTCTATTAACCGAAAAGACTTAAAAAAGAAACATTGTGATTATTCTTTTTTAATTAATTTTCTATTAATGTCACTCGATATTAAGAATTTAAAATTGATTAGAAATAATTATAGTTTAAGACGTTAATCATTTTAGTATAAAACTCTCTTTGTTAATAAATAATAATAATTTACCATTGGACTTTATAAGATAAAGTAGTTTTCTTACTCTTATCAATTTTATAATATTATAAAATGAATAAGTTTCTATAAGAATATAAATGAAGAATAATAATTAATTGCCCTTGTCAATTTTAGAATATTACAAAATAAATGATTTCCCAGTAAAATTTGCTATAATTTATTAAATTATAAAAAATAATGTAAATTCTTAACTATTTAATCGTTCGAGCTTATTTTTATAGCAAACTTTGATCATATAAATAAAAAATATAAATATGATAAATATTTATATCAAATAATCAAAGTATTTTGTTAAGTGCAGTAAATGAATATTAGATTATATCTATAATTAATAAATCAAATTTGATTTTTGAAAATTCGAGTTTAAATTTGATTTTTAGTATTCGAATGAAATTAAGCTTAATAAATATTTGAATTTAATTAATTATAAAAAATCAACTCGAACTAACTTAAAATTAACAAGTTAAAATAAATTTGATTAGCCTAAACTAAAATATATTTATCAAATTTAAAGAGTAGGCTTAAAATTTAAGTTCATCTTGAACTTTAAAACAAATATACCAAAACTATGAATAGAGGGTTACAAGACTAGTGTACATGAGGGGGAAAGATTCCCTAAAAATAAACCTGAAAATTAGATTAAATTGACCTCCAAGCCATCAATTCCACGATCTAGTCATCAGGCCTATGTGGAATGTCCATTACCTGGGAAAGGGTCCTAATGTGACATTCCTGAGGCCAAGCCTGTAGATACAGATTCCAAGTGATTTTCCCTGAAGAAGATCTGATTAGCTTGAAGGAATAGCAAGCAAGTCCCAAGCATGGAATTCTGGGGAGAAAAAGGCTACAAAAACAACTCCATTTGCCTAAAGAGAACTTTGTACATTTCCAATACTTTGGTTGATATATGCTCACTTCTACAAGTGAAAGTGCTTGGTCTTCTTCTTGTGCTGCCTTCCCTAAGCTTTGGAACACAGCTAAGTGTAATCTGTGGTGATCACGCATAACTTTCCGATCTCCCAATAGGTTCATCTAAAAATCTGCAGTATACGAAGTTTTTTAAGGAAGTAATGGACATGGATGCTGAATACCTGTCCTACAATTCTTGCCAACCCTAACATGCAACTATGTACCAACCTATATAACGTTTTTTCCGATGCTTCAAACCTTTGCTTCTTCTACCCTCCTAATGGCCTCCTTCATTTCTAACCGTTGCATAGTGTCACTTTCAGCACAAGCAGCTCCAATGTGGAGTAGCTGCTTCATCTGACGGATTGAATCTGTATTGCTTGCAAGTTCTGGGTCGATACATTCTTGCTCTCTTTGCTCATAAATTCCTTGTTGTGCCCATTGCACAACGTCAGTCCCTCCCTTACCGTTGTTGAGGTATTGAGAAGGGAACTTCCCGGTGATGACTTCGAGAATGATGATTCCTAGACAATAGACATCGGACTTGGAAGAAACTTGTTGGCTCTGAACGTATTCTGGGGTTTTATAGGCGAACATAGCTTGCGTTGCATGGCTTGGATTGACTAGCGGATCGAGGGCATAGTCAGTAAGCAGTGGTTCGTAATCATCAGTTAAAAGAACATTGCTGGACTTGAGATTTCCATGCGGAAGGTTATAGCTTTCGTATTCTGAGTAAAGAAACTTCAATCCACTGGCGATTCCCTTGATGATCTTCAGGCGGGTTGGCCAATTCAGACCGGCATGAGAAATTCCACGATCACCTGAGGAAGAAGAAGAATATAAAATTCATGTTACTGTAAATTTTTGTATGTGCAGAATACTAAATCCACTGTGTACCTGAAAGGAACTTGGAAAAGAAAAAGCAATGGGAGTGACTTCATACCATGCAAGACATACAATAAGCTGCCTTTAGGCATGTATTCTGAGACCAACAATTTTTCTTCCTTCCTGAAATGGTACGCCAATGGCGTCAAAATATTATTGTGTCTAATCCTCCCAAATCGTCTCATTTCGGCATCAAACATGTCTCTTCCATACATGTTCATCTCTCTCACCCTCTTCACCACCACCGCCAACCCTGTGGTCAACATGGCCTTATACGCAGATCCCAAACTGCCATTCCCGAGCACTTCTGCAGCCGCCTTCATCAAATCCGGTAAACCAAACGAACCCTTTTCGTCGTTAATCATGATCAAATCACCTATGTTGTTCTTGCTGTGATGAGAACCTCGTTTAGACGCTTCAGCGCCTCTCCGAGTTGACGACTCTGGAGGCCGATTAGTGGAACCATCTTCACGCACTGGCATTGGTTCGTTTAGGTTTTCTTTCTGCAGCATTTTGAAGTCGCCATTTTTATTGTTGTTTGAGAAACATGCTCCAAACAAGCTAATAACTATCACCAGTGCTAAAATTGCACCCCCAACGATGTATCTGCCATTACCAGGTGTCGAACTTTCGGGTTGAGTGGTCGATGACGGTGTTTCTTGCAAGCCGGTGCACTCTTTGTTAAGCGGTTTGCCACAGAGACCGTCATTTTCGGCAAAAGAAGCGCCTGTGAACTTGGAGTAGCTCGGTGGGATCAATCCTACGAGTTTGTTGTGTGAGAAGTCTAAGGAACTCACCATATGGGGATGTTTCAATGGTGGGATTGATCCAGAGAACTGGTTACCTTCAAGGTGGAGTTCCTTAAGACGTGGCAATTGCAACAATGACTCCGGTATTTTTCCACTCAACTCGTTAGCAGATAACCAAACTTTCTTTAAAGACGTCATGGAGGAAAAGAAATCATTTGGAATCTCTCCAGAAAACTTATTACGAGATAACAAGAGTGACTTTAATGCGCCAAGCTTATTGAATTCCGGGATTGGACCCGAGAATGAATTGTTCACAAAACTTACGGTCCTGAGGTTACCGAGATTTTTTAAAGCTCCAGCGTCAATAGTTCCTGACAGGCCTAGGTCTGAGAGACGGAGACCTGTGATTACACCACCAAAACAAATGACGCCTACCCATCGTTTTGCACAAGGAGCTGATCCTGGAACCCAATTATTTAAAGCATCAGACATGGTGAATGATTTTTTGAGCTGTAGGAGAGTTTCTTCTTCTGTCAATGACAAAGATGGATTACACATGCACAGCGAAAGGAAGGTAAGGAGGACTATGCGGCGAACAGCGGCCATCGCAGAGCTGGAAATGTGGAACAGCTCCGGGTAAAAAAGAGCCGCTGTCCGCACAGACTTCTGTTTAAGGTTGTCTGTCTTATGGTAGTTTTGTTTCTTTCTGTTCAACTTCTTCGCTTCGAGAAGATGATGCTTCATGATGTGCGTAGGTATGTGTGTGCAGGCGGCTTTGAGAGAAGGAATTGATGATGACCCTGCAAGGGATTATCTGAGATACTAAGAATAGCAAGAGGGAGTAATTAGAGAAGGAGAGAATTTGTGGGAATTCGGAGACAGATACACAGAAATGGAGAGGTCTGCAACAATAGTTGACCTTGTCAAAACACAGGCTTTTTTATCCTCTGATGCGATGGCAAATTTCGCTACTTTCCCGGATTGAACTGTAAGAACTTTCTTAAAACTCAAACGATTTTCTGTTAGCCGATGTTGGATTAAACAGATTACAATAACTCCTACCCTGAAATTTGGTGCTTCGGTTATAAATATAAGGATTGTACCTTGGAGGCTAGAAACTGTCACTTGCTTTAACGACATTCTGGAAGTCAAAACTGTATCTAGAAGTGGCTTAAGCCCATCTAAGACTTGATGCCGATTGTTCAAGATAGAGACATCCTTAATCTTCACCGAGAAAAAAAAAATTCCCGGAAACCAAATTTAACCAGTTCATAATTCAGGTGTACTTATGAGTTATGAGTCAGCCGATCAGGCAAGGTATATCTTGTTTGTTCTTTACTTCCTCTTTTGGTGGGTGTGGCTCATCTACCTCATTTTTTCAGTTAAATAAACTGATTGCGACTCACCGCCTGTTTCACCTAATGATAACAACCTTCCACCATCACATTTTTTTCATCAATTTCCAATTTTTCTTACCGGGATACAAGTGAGTTTGGTTCAGGAAATGGCTCAGTACAAGAAGCTGTCTTGCGTTGACAGAAGATTGAAACAAAATATTTTATTTTTCAGGAGTAAATCGTGAATTGAACTTATAAATGGAATTGGAATTTATCATTTTATTGACCATATTCTCTGCTTTATCTTTCACTACTTCAGCGTACCAGAGAAACGTGTCCCCAATTAACATTAGGTGCCAAGGTTCCTCTGTGTGATTTAAGTAACATTATCATCCTACCATAATTAACTAGTCATTAGTCAAGAATTACTGTGATTATTATAATATCATAGAACTGCAGGTCCATAAACACGCTCAAGTATTAAATCTTTGTAGTTAAAAGGACTTTCTTTTTATGCTCTCAATCCATTCTCAACGGCAACAACTACTGCGACAGGAACAACAAACCCACCAGTTCCAATTACTAACCTCTCACCCAATTCCCGTCTCTCCCAGAAACTAATAGAAACAATTTTCTCCTTCTTCACTGTTCAGATCCATGTTGGAAAATCCTAAATCTGCAAACTTCCCATGTCGTAAGTTTCCATCTTGTCTCTCTCTGGATCAAAATAAACACTGATACTGAGAGAACTACGAAAACCCAGGACGGAAAATCATTAAAGTTGCGAACTTTTGCATGTAATTTAACGATGTTGGAGACGGTGACATCACCACTGGGTCGATTCCAGTACCAGAGAGTTGAATTAAAGCGAGTAGCGGCCTTTTTGTCTTCCCACAAGACCCTTTTCACGGTTCTGTGGATCGCGACGTTTGCTTCTGTGTTTCTGTGGCAGAGGAATGTGGTTGGTGGAGGTCTCTCGGTGTTTTGGAGTGCCCCGGTTAAGCCGATGCCAAAGTTGAGGCCTGTGGCGTTCAATTTGACGGATTTTGGAGGGGTTGGCGATGGAGTCACGTTAAATACAGAGGCTTTTGAAAGAGCTGTTTCGGCTATTTCGAAGTTGGTGAAGAGAGGTGGTGGGCAGCTGAATGTGCCACCCGGGAAGTGGCTCACGGCGCCCTTTAATCTTACTAGTCATATGACTCTGTTTCTTGCTGAGGATGCTGTTATACTTGGAATTCAGGTCATTGTTTTCTTGCTAATAGTTTCTATTTGTGGAGTTCTGCAGTGCAGTGTGGTTTGATTTTGGGATGATAGTAACTGGTGTCTGTTGATCAATTGTTAATGTTCTGCTAGAGCTCGTTTCCGAGCTTGCTTTCATTAGTTGGATCTAAATTGCAAAAGAAAAGTTGCATCAGTCTGAGAAGTGCCTCTGCTACTAGTTTGTTCAGATACACAAATTCGTGCCTGTTCATAATAGCTATTTTGAGATTCCTCACTAGGATGCTAATATACATCAATGATTTCAGAAAGATTGAATGAACCATGTACGATCAAGAAAATACTGGAGGTGTTTCTTTACTTTTTATGCAGCACCTTTTGTTTGTTGCTGTAATTGGCTTTGTGCAGGAAAATTAGATTTGCAGTTGTTTAGTTAATATTTGTAGTTAGTGCTTCTGAGCTTCCTTTTGGCTTATTAAAGTGCTTAAACTAGAAGAGTGAAGAGTGAAGAGTGATCAGTGTATATGTATTTGGGCATGGTCTAACAAATGCATTTAGTGTACTTTTGTGTTAGACTATCGATCATTCTAAAAACTTGAACTGTTATAAGCAAGTTTAACTATGGAATACATTCCAAAAAGTTCAGACCGACCTTGATGATTATCTTGGTTTTGTTTGTTCTTATAATACGGTGACTCAAAGTTCTTTGCTTAATTTGGATTTCTCTTAATGTGTAATATCTAACAGGACGAGAAGTACTGGCCACTAATGCCCCCATTACCTTCATATGGGTATGGAAGAGAGCATCCTGGGCCTCGCTATGGGAGTTTAATCCATGGCCAAAATCTCAAAGATGTTGTAATAACAGGTCAGTCATCATGTTCTGAAACTTTTCGAGTAAAAAAGTAAGCACTAAGATGTATACATTTGTGCCAGTTTCTTGGATGTTGATTAGTCTGACATCACTAGACTCAAGAATTGTGTTGGGTCTAGAGGATTTTTAGTCCACTTGAGAACCAAGGTTCTGTCCAAGCTACTGCGTGAATTCTGATAATTTGTTCCTGACATCTTAGGTGGCGATTATGTTTACTTGAAACCATTGCATAAATATTGGAGATGTGAAAACTATGTGGGCAATCATTGAAGGAGCCTAGAAAATGTTCTTAAAGAGTTAAGAATGGTTTATAGATTAAGTAGAGAAGGTAAAATGTCAAAGGAGTGTGGTTTAAGTTAAACAGATGAGTGAAGACTGTTATTTGGTAATGGAAGTAAATTACAAATGGCTTTTTCTTGTGACGCTACTCACCAAACATGTGAAGGCATTTTCATGCGATTTGGTATTGTGCCACTCAGTTTCTTGCACCAGATTTATCATTCTCTGCACATGTTAAGAGCTTTGTTTGCATTGATCAATTATGGCGTGTCACTTTAAAAGTTAGAACAATCCACTAGAATTCCGTTTGGGTTTAAGTGCCTTTGTTAGACAATCAAGTGGTTCAATGTCAGGAATGACGTTCTAGTCCATCCTTGATTATTAGTCCATTAGAGGAAGTAGTTATGTAGGAAAGGATTTTTTGGTATTTTATTCAGAAAATAAGTTATATTTTCTTCTTAACCAAGCACTCAACTAATCTGCCACTTCCAATGCAATTGATCCAACACTTCAATTTACATCCATGCCAATATCTAAACACAGAAGATATCACTGCGTATCCTACACAATTTGTTTCCTTATTTCTTGATTCAGAGGGTAGAAAATGCTGGTGTTTATCTCATTATGGTTAATACAATATTTTTCAACTTCTAATTAGAAAATTGGCTAAAGTTCTAATTGAGTCTGATTTTATCCTTCTTTCCCCTTGCACACCAACAGGACATAATGGTACCATAAATGGACAGGGTCAAACATGGTGGAAGAAGTATCGTCAGAAGCTTCTTAACCATACCAGGGGTCCCCTTGTACAGATAATGTGGTCAAGTGGCATCCTTATTTCCAATATAACATTACGTGATTCCCCATTTTGGACTCTTCATCCATATGACTGCAAGAATGTTACAATCAGGAATGTCACGATACTGGCTCCAATATTAGAAGCCCCAAATACTGATGGAATCGATCCTGGTGAGTGTTTCTTACAATTGTAACTCTTTCTCCGAGCATTTAGTATCCGCTAAGTGGGTCTTTAGTTGAGGTCAAACCTAGTCAATTCTTTTAGGTCTCCAAAATGAAAATAGTAGTACAAAATGAAAATAAATGCCAAAGAGAAGTATAGTGCTGAACCTTGGTAAGTAGTGACAAGTTGTGTTAGGTTTACCGGCTGAAATGAATCCTTTTGACTGAACCTAGGAAAGACAGTAGCTACTATTTAGTTTATTGGTCTCTTAAGTTTGTTTATGATATTTGTAGAAACTTAAATCTTTCCGTATGGACTTTGGAGTGCTTTTAATTTTTTATTTCTTTTAATAAACAGATTCATGTGAGGATATGGTGATTGAAGACTGCTATATAAGTGTGGGAGATGATGGAATTGCTATCAAAAGTGGCTGGGATCAGTATGGAATTAAGTATGGACGGCCGTCAACAAATATTCTCATCCGTAACCTTGTGGTTCGCTCTATGGTCAGGTGAGACTTGTAAATAGTTGAGTTCAACACTTCTTTTGTTCTTATCAAAGGCTTTTAGTAACTACTTGATCAAAATTTTCACATTACATTATATATGAGCCATTGTATCAATAGATCATTCAAGTAGCCTCATCTAGCTGATCCACGTCCCATTGTTAATGTATGTTTGGTTGAAGGTTCCTACATTGTGTTCATGGATGTCTGGACTGATCTGCAAATAAGCAAATTTTTCTTAGCAGTTTAGATGTATAGTTTTTTTCTTTTTTTGAAAAATGTTTAGATGTATAGTTAATTATATCCATAGAATAAGTGCACTAGACCTTGATGGCCTTCATGGGAAAAACATTATAATGGACCATGGTGTCTTTAGCAATAGTTTTGGGTGCTAGGATCGACTCTGAACTTTGTGTCAAAGAAATATTTCTGGCTATGTTAGCAGCTTGGAAATACTGAATTTGGTTGCTTGACTTCATCCAATTTGTTATATTGGGGATTTATTTCCTGTGATTTCTGTATAAAATCTGTAAGAAAATTCTTCCATCAGATTAACACCTCCTAGGCTCTTAGCTTTAATGGAATGTTGTTGCATGTCATCACGACTCGAATGGTAACCGAGATCCCGCCTTGACTGAACTTTGGAACAGTGCTGGAGTATCAATTGGCAGTGAGATGTCAGGTGGGGTATCAAATGTTAATGTGGAGAACATCCTTGTATGGAGTTCAAGACGGGCACTTCGGATCAAGACTGCCCCTGGAAGAGGTGGATATGTTCGAAGCATAAACTACAGGAACATAACATTTGACAATGTACGAGTTGGAATTGTTATCAAGACAGATTACAACGAGCACCCTGACGAAGGCTATGATCCAAAGGCGCTTCCAATACTCAAGGATATTAGCTTCACTGGGATTCATGGCCAGGGTGTGCGTGTGCCTGTACGTTTACATGGAAGTGAAGAAATTCCAGTTAAGAACGTGACCTTCCGGGATATGTCAGTGGGATTAACATACAAGAAGAAGCATATATTTCAGTGTGCCTTTGTTGAAGGTCGTGTAATCGGGACCATATTTCCTGCCCCGTGTGAGAATCTGGATCGGTATGATGAACAGGGACGGCTTGTCAAGCGCTCTGCTTCCCAGAACTTAACAGACATAGATTATGATTTTTGATCAAGTTGCCAAAGTTTGTGCATCTTTCAGGAGCTCATTAAATTTGCAACAGTTAATCTTCTTCGTATACTTAACGTCCTGTTGTTATCACTCCATAATTCTTTGGGTCTTCACTCTGTTGTCGGAAGAGCTTTATGTACAGAAATTTTCAGTTGTTTAGACATTAAAAGGGTCTTTACGATGCAAGCATGCCATTTTTTTACTGCCAAGAATTTTATACTTGAACCTAAAAGAATCACAGTTTGAACTTTTGAGCTAGAGGGTCTATTTGATGCTTTCTTCTCTTGTACCTTTTTCTCCCTTGCTTATGTTCAGGTGATTTCTTTTTGCTGTAACTTCGTTTTGTCAAGATTTTAATACTACTGTCGGGCTTCGCAATTGGGACTAAGTCTGGTTTGATTGGGTTCAAGTCCAGATAAGATTCGAGAGGGTGATATCCATACAGAACTGATGCAGACCTGTGAGCACTATTCCCCTGTTTAGTTCCCGATGTTTCAGAAACACCGGACTCCTGTCTTTTGCAAGATTTGACATGGACAATAGTATAGGGAAAGGAAATTCAGGGAAGTGCAACTGTTTGACAAGTGAAAAGCCCATTCCCGCAACTGTAAAACCGATTGACTTTTCAGTGGAAAAAAATTTCTGTCATGATCATCTTTCCTTCTATAGTCTCTTTACTGGCTAATGCACGACTTTGTAACACGTTTATATTACGAACAGCCCCTGGTTTGGTAGACCCAACACCATCCTCTTGACGATTCCGGACCTGTATTTGGTTTACCTGACCTGTCGTCCTTTTAGTCTATCAGTACGGGTTGTATTCGATCACGAGATTATACTGTTATAATTCCTCGCAGTTTGGTGGTTCAATTATAAAAATATTGAAATATTCAATTTTCAGTTAAATTTTTAATTTAATTTATTTATTAATTAATTAATCAATTGTATAAATTAATAAATTATCCATAACTTGGTTTGGTTGTTCCCGTGTTGGACCTGCACTTGACATGATTGCTGTATGCTCCTAACTAGTTAAACAATTTATTACTATCCGCTTTGGACCTAACCTATCTACCGACCAACCTACCTTTCGCTTACCTTGTTCGATTGGATTCATTTCATGCTCTACGTTACTTCGTGTTTTACTAATTTTGTTTTTCCCTATGTTTTGATGCTATCCAACTCGGGAGCATCTAATCATTACATGTATTTGCATCAAAAACCATTTAAATAAGATAAGTATAACACACGTTTTCATTAGGTTGCTTCAAGAAGGGTTTCTTGTAAACTACTAATGCTAATTTCCATCGATAATGAGGAGGAAATGGCTGTAAGTGACAATGACTACATTTTGGCAATATTTGTAAATTTTTTTAATTTTAATTTTTGTAAAATTAAATATTTAATCGTAACCTTGTAAATTTTTTAAGTTATATCTTTATAAGTATTTTTTAATTTATTAAATAATAAATTTTATATATATTATATGAAAAATACTAATATGATGAATCATTCATATTAATAGAAAATTTAATCTTTAATTATTATTATTATTATTATTATTATTATTATTATAAACTTAATTTTGTAAAAATAAATATCTAAAATATAAATTCTTATAAGAATATTCATCGAAATACTAAGAAATATTATATTCAATGCCCTTATAATTTTTTTAAAACCACGCCCTCATAATTCATTTTACACTTCAACAATTAATGCTAAATAGCTAATTTTACTAAACATCTTTAATAAACAACTGATGTTATCCGCTGGTCAAATCAACTGATATAATCAATTATCAGTTAAACGTTGATAGAATCAACTAATAACTAATGCAATTCGATGTTTGCCAAACAGGGCCTTAGTATAATTATGAACTAAACTGAAGCTTTCATACGATTATGGTATAAAGTTCAACCTAAATTAATAAATTCCTACTTGAATATAACTTTTTAAGTATTATAACTTAAAATAATTACACTAAAAAAAGTTGTAGAATAACCAAATTGCATTAAGTAAATTCAAATTATTAGAGTTAACTAAAATAAGAATGAGAAAAGTCACGTTATAACTACATAAAAATTTATTAATCTTACTCAGCTTGTACAGCTAAATAGAAAAAAGAAAAGAGTAATACACTGAGTTAAATTAATTTATTCTAATTTAGATGGACAATGAAAAAAAATTAATAAGTCAAAAATATAATGTTAATGTCTAAACTATATAATTTGAATGCTATTTTACAATAAATGGTATAATATTAAATGGTACAACATCGATTTGAAATATAATTATACTCAATATTTTAAAAACCAAACCAAAAAGTTAAATCAATAAAACAAGAATTTTAAGGTTTAATTAAAATTAGGCTGTCATAAAACTGACTAAAGATTAAATAAAATTAAGAATTTAAAATATAATTGAAAGAAATTATTCTCACCAATCCAAAAATTTAAGGTTAAATTGAACAAATAAATTATTAAATTTTATTTATTTATTTTAATTTATAGGAACTTATTAATTTACAAAAATTGATTGATCAATTAATAAATTGACCGTTTTTAATAATAAAATTATTAAAATAAATCGAACCGAAAAATTAAATAATTCAAATTATTTACGATTAAATCAGTTGAAACAGTTAAATCTTTTAATCATTAATCATACCACGTGACAAGTAACACGAACACTAATAGCTTTAATACATTATAAACTTGATTTGGGAGAGCGGTGACGGTTGATAACTTGCTAAAATCAACTTGATGAAATGATCAGTACTTATTTTTAATAAATACTTATATGTTTGGGATTGTTGTTTTGATAACTACTGATACATGAAAATAAATGTTTGATAAGTGCGGTTATAATTGCTGAAAAGAGATAAAATTATTTAAAAACCCATTGATTTAATAAATTATTAATTGTTATGTAAATAATTAAAAAATATTATTAATCATATAAATTTAAAATTATAAATAATAAAATATTAAATTAAAATAAGAAAACATAAATAAAATAAATTTAGTAAATAAAATATTTCATAAAAAATATATTATTAATCATATAAATTCAAAATATAACGAAAAAGACAATACATTAAACTTGTTTTTATTAGTTGAGAGTATAATGAAAAATAATAATTATCAGAAGGTTATTAATGTAAAGTAAAATTTCTATCTTAAAAGAGCTTTTTTATCGTAGTTTTTTTCTACCTATCGATTTTTACTGTAATATCGTACTTTTTTTCAACCTTCGATTGTTTACTCGCAAATTTAAACATGTGACTGTATATAAAAATTACGGTAAATAAATACCTATCTTTACCAAAGAATTGATCTAATCGCAATTATAGAGCCAAGTATGTACCCAAAATTTTCTCCGTTTTTTTCGGCTTTTTTTTTAATAAAAAAAGTTGGGCATGAAGCTCTAAGTGTCTTGGCACCGAATACAAACAGGCCATGTTCACGAGTGCAAACAACCCAAAATCTGATTTGCTACGAGTTGAGAGGAGGTGGGGTACCGCAAGAATCACACCACTCCTAAAATCTGTTTCATATTGGACAAAGGACGGAGGAGTAAGTTGGCATGCTTTAATTGCTGTAGGTATTTTCGTCAAAAGGAGAAGGCTCCTTGTAGCAGATTTGGAAAGCCCACGCATCACACCATTTGATGCCATTCTCATTAGGTACTTGACAAGATATGTGTGTTGCAACTAGCATGCTTAGAAAAATAGGGGCGATATGGTGGTCCAGCTTGCTGGTAATCTTTTGATAGTTTATTAATTTAATAAAATTCGTTTTAATAGTTTAAAAAATTATTATAAGTAATTATTGATCGGAAGGAGGGGTACATAGAGATAATAACTTTAACTAAGTTGAATTCAAATTCAATATATTAAACTTAAATTAATTAAATTTAAATATAAGGGTCTAAGTTAATTTAAGTAAAATAATATAATTTGTTAAAATTTAATAAATATTAAACAAAACGGTATAGTTTTATTAAATACAAAATTAGCTTTACAAAATTTGGGCTATCTAAATTTAATAGAGATAAGTTTGACTGTTTGATATAATTTTGAATATAAAAAGTGTAAATTTAATATAATTTGTTGCTACTTTTAATAATATATTAAAATTTATATTTTTTAAAATTAATTCGGGGTTTGATTTTGAGTTATTATTTCGATTTATTTAAAGTATATAATTTAAGAATTATCTTATATGTTTAATAATCTATTTCAATGTTTTAAAAACGAGATGAGAAATTAAATAAATTTGATTAGAGGTTTAAAATTTAAAAGGTTCAACCCGTATAAAATCATCATAAAATTAGTTAAAAATTGAACAAAATTAAAGAATTAAAATATGACTAAAAGAGATTGTCTTTATTCATAAAAAATTTAAATTTTAATTAAAAAATAAATTATTAAATAAGAACAAATTGATTTATTTTGAATTATAATAAATTATTAATTTATAAAAGATGACAAATTAATTAATAAACTAATCAATTTTTAACAATAAAAGTTATTAAAATAATTAAAAAGTTAAAAGTCGAAAAAAATTAATTAATTCAAAATTTTTAAAATTGAATTGAAGAAACTCGTTGAATTCTTCAATCTTTAATTTATTCAATACATACAAATAAAATATGTAATTAAAAAATACGTGTGAGCCACGGGAATTGCAAGCTTTTCAACTCACGAGACTTACAAGGGAAACATAGGGTGATCGCTTTCATTTCATATTTTGGTTTGGTGGGTTAGATATCATAACGATGGTAGTGGTCCAGTCCTTGGACTGAGTACAGCCATTCATATAGCTGTACTTTTAAGGAAACAAACTTCACATGGTGATCTATTTCAGGCTCGTTATTCGTCAAGATGTACCAGAACATATAGTAGCCACAAGCAAAAGACCTGTAGCTATTACCTGGAACCATATTCCGTATCCTTTAGATGTCGGACGTCACTCTCATTTGAACCATATCAGTGCAAGACTTGCGTGCAACACGAATTCCTCATTAATGGACCTTACATATTACAACAACTTACATAACCACAATTCCTATCCCTTGGCCTTTTCACGGATCTCCCCTGAAAACAGTCGTTACTGAAAGAAAAACCGATTCCCAGTTATCACAACATCAAATACGAAACTCTGCATCGTGATATATCTAACACCTGCACGGTTATGTCATTCGGAGTTTAAGAGTCCAACACGTTGTTTGACCGGAGAACAGTGTTTATGAAACCAACACCTTTTGTACCATAAATTGGTTACTGTGGTTAATGGCAGAAGAAAATAGTACGCAACCACATCAATAGTACGCTAGCCATTTCTAAGTGACGTCTGTCGTCCAAATTTAAGACAGACCAAGCCCTGGGCAACGTCTTTTCTTCGTCAGTTTGGCCTCGTGTTGGCTATTACACATTGAGGAGAAGTGGTAAAATTGACTTAACAAGAAAGAATTAACAATTGGTACACATGATCCGTATTGCAAATCTTAAACCACTTCGGTTCTATACCAAATTTGATCAAGTCAAGTAAGTAGCGGACAGGGGCATCACGGCAAACACGTGACTTTCAATATGATCCTCATCTCAGAATAGTCTTTTCCTTTTTCAAAAAAAAAAAAAGTTGAACTCCAACATTAGGAGCCCCCACCCTCCGTGCCCTCAGAATTGATGGAGGATGTAAATCGCGGGATGTGCCTCAACTGACCAGAGACTTGGGCTTACCCACTGATCTCACCATACAAGGAGCCCAAATCTTAAAGGTTGCCCCCAAGATTCGAACCTCCGCTCTACAGGTCGCCAACATGGCAGGTACCACACCACTCAAGCCTTTGCCAGTTGAGCTATGCCCCGGAGGCAGCCTTTTCCTTTTTCAAATAAGCTGGGGGTAAATTTGTTTTGTATTTAATAAGTCATTATTGATTATTTAAATTTATAATGCAGAATATTTGAGTCTAGTCCGTAAATAATAAAAAATAAAAATGAAAATGAAAATAAGAAGAATAAATTTTTATTATACAAGTTTAATATGTAATTGTTAAAAATAGAATTAAATTAGTTGATAGTTAAGTTAGTATTATTACTCATATTTAATTGTTATATACATTTATATATTTAAAAAAATATAATTAATATAATTTTGATGAACAGGGAGGTTGGTGGCACATGAAGTAATATAGAGTTTAAAAGGAGGGTGTTTCGTAAAGAAGTGACATTGTTTTCTCTTAAATTCCAATATTAACTTTATGTTCTAGAAGAGGGGAGGGAAGTCAGGGGAGACCCGTGAATCTACCCACCGCCACTCCGCTTTTGACTTGGCTGCTCTTACGAATGATCCCTTTCGTTCTCCCTCCGCGTTTTCCATGCGGATTTTCAACCCCTCCACTAATAATAATTTAAAATATTAAACTAATTTTAAAGCATGTGATCGATATTCAACCAACCCCACTCGATCATGACATTTTGAATTTTAAAAGTAGTAATTATGATCGACTCAAGTTAGGCATTCATCATGTTGGACGAATCCTTTTTATAATACTATAATTATAATTAAAGCAATATCAACAATAACAACACTAATTAGAAATTATACTAATATGTAAAATTTAGAAAGTTTTAATAATATGTAACATTTAATTATAATCTTAGCAATAGTTTTTTAAAGTAACAATGTTTAATATGAAATGATTATACGTTTCCAGTCTTTTTATTATTACTTTCAAGATTTTGAATACTATCTTATATGGAAATTGGTATTAAAATAGAATGCATTAATAAAGTAAAAATTTTAAGAAATACTAAATTAAAATTAGAAATTAGAAATTTGAAGAATTTGATAAAAATAAAAATATTTAAATATTTTAACAATATTTTTCATAAACAACTAAAATAATTTTAAGAGATTTGATAAAGATAAGATTTTCATATTCAAACCTATCCATTCATGACTCTTTGAAAATTTGAAGTGAATATTGGTATCAAATTGAGTAAAGTATTCATGATGTTGGAAGAATATTTTTATAACAGGGAAATTGCAATTACTATTTTGATGTGATTAAAAAAATCATTCAAAGTATTTAAATTATAATTTATATGACTTCAAACAAGATTTAGGTTACATTTGGATCTATGGTGCGGAGGATAAGTATTTATTTGTCGCAGTTTTTAAACGTAGTCACATGTTTGGATCTGCGGTAAACAACTGGAGGTTAGAGAAAAGTACAATATCACCGCAGAAATTAATAAACAAAAAAAAAGGTTGTGGTAAGAAACCGCTTATACAGTAGAAATTTCACTTTTTATAAATAACCTTCACTACAAGTACTATTTTCCACTTTACTCTTAATTAATATAACTAATAATATATTTTTATGAAATTTTTTATTTATTAAATTTATTTTATTTATATTTTCTTACATTAATTTAATATTTTGTTATTTATAATTTTAAAGTTATACCACTAATAGTATATCTTTTAATTATTTATACAATAATTATTAATTTATTAAATTAATAAGCTTTTTAATTATTTTATCTCTTTTTAACAACCGCAATTGTATTTATCAAATATCTACTTTCAAATTTCAGTAATTATTAAAACAGCAATTTCGAACATAAATTTGTTATAAAAAAGCCTACAATTTTCCCACGTGGAATTTACCCTAAAGGGGACGCGCTTCTTACCCCGCCACTACGCGGCGAAAACTGGTTGGTGGGGAGGACGTGTACTTGCTGCGTGCATTCTTTTCCCATCCTTCCGCAATTGTGCTTGTGGGGCTCTGAACAGAACCACTGTTTTTCCGACTTTAGTAAAACACGTGCGAGACGTGGGCTCACTTATCCGTCTCCTGGGATAAACGTTATAACCGTAGCCAAACAGCACTATAATCTGGAAAACAAGGGGAAGAGCAAAAGGCCCAAATTGTCAAACACGAGAACGTGAGGATAGTGTCGGGGATGGGTAAAGTAGTGCAACGCAAACATAGCCGTTTCCAAATACAAAATTAACACGTGTTTCAAATATCTGATTTACTATTTATTTTATAATAAATTATATTTGAAAAAAGAAAAGAGAGAGAAAAGTAAAGAAGGAGAAGAAGAACAAAGGTCCTATTTAACTGCCCCCACAGGCGCGCGAAGCTGCAAGGAAGCAGCCATAACCTTTAGCTTATAAAGCTGTCTCTATGCTTATTTAACTTCTCCTCCTCCTCTCTCTCCCTTTCTCTCTTCCTTCTTTGTGTCGTTTGCATGCCAATCAAATGTTGTAAAGAGAAGAATCTGGAAGAAGATTGTGAGAACTGCAGTTTGATTTAATATGTCTAGCTCTGTGGAGTTCGACGGCCAGAAACCGGCAGCTAGGTCACCGGAGAAGGCGAGCTTCTCGCACAGGTGTAGTTTGCTCAGTCAGTACTTGAAAGAGAAAGGCAGTTTTGGAGATCTAAGTCTTGGGATGACATGCAACATCGAAGCTAATGGAAATGTCAATGGTATATATATTTGCATCTCTGTTTCTCTTATTCTCTTTTTGTTTCGGTTCTATAAATCTTCTTGGTAAGATTTTTTTGAAGAATATGCGTTTGGTGTTTCGATGAAAACTTAGATCTGTAGAATACTCTTGTTGTGTCTCTTGAATTTAACTCGTGACCTTTATAGTCTCCGATTTGGAGATCCTAATGTTTGGGTAAATTGAATTGACATGTTCAAGGAGCATTAGATGAAAAAAAAGTCCTAAAACATTTCTGTCTGCTATTTTTCAGTCTTCAAAAGTCTTGAAACGTGTCCTATATTCTCTCTTCAAAGTTCTGGTTTGAATATTTCTTACTAGTAGAATATAACGTCCCCCATTTGCCAAGTTCATGAGAATATTGATGTAGCATAATTCTGTTGGGATTCCTACTATATGCTCGGGACAAAAGCATCCTAATTTAGTTGACACTCCATTATAAACACCCTTTAATTGTCGTCTAAACATACAGTTGGTTCTTTTTGATACTTGAGAAGTTGTTTGGGAGGTGGAAAGTCCAGCTTTCACAAACATAGCGTGAATAATGTACAGTTTGGTTTATCAAAATGTTGCAGCTATTGCTGACATGATGCGTAGCCCTGCAACAACCATGAATCTATTTCCACCAGGTGATGTCCAAAATCTGAACTCCGGCAGTGCACGTAGCTTTGGACCCATGGAACTGTTCCCTCAACATACTGGTCTCAAAGAAGATGTCCAGAAGAAGAATGATTCAGAGTACTTCCACTTATAACTAGAAGTCCATATTGTTAATTCAATGAGTTCATTGCATTTAAGAGATCAGGGCATGGTTGGAAACACTAGTATTTGAAAGTTCAGCTTTAGCTGTGTACTGATTTGAGTCTTCCTTATTTTGCGACAGGGTTAAAAAGTCTGCCAGCCCAGAGCCTCAAGCTGCTCAAATGACTATCTTTTATGCGGGAAAAGTTATCGTTTTTGACGATTTTCCTGCTGATAAGGCTAAGGAAATCATGGCCTTAGCCGGAAAGGGAAGCTCCCAGATGCACAATTCTTTTCCAACGATCCCTGCCAAGACGCAACCTGTTTTCCCTTCTAACAAAACAAAAGGTCCAACTGAATGCAACAACTCAGTTCCTTCCAGCTCTAATGCAATTCCTACCTTTGGCAGTAGTGTCATTCAAGAACGTCCACAGGCTTTCCCTCAACCCATTGCTGGTGGTAATTTTCTTTTCTTTCACTTTGCTCTCCCTTTTTTCTTTAAACTTTTGACTGAAAAATAAGCCCGGCGGAATTTGCTTGATTTTTCGAGTATATAAAGTGATTAGCTAATGTTAAATTTGTGGCTAAATTTGTAGATCTGCCAATTGCAAGGAGAGCTTCACTCCACCGGTTTTTGGAGAAGAGGAAAGATAGGTAGGCTTTCACTAACAAATGGAAATTATAGTATAGAAAAAACCGAATCATGCTCTTCTTGGTTTTAGAGTTAGCTGCAGATGCATTGAAGTATTAGGTTAGACGTCGAGCAGAAGATGGTTTCCCTTTCTTGTTAGCCTATCTTGTAACAAGAAAGTATTTCATATTTATCGCTTTGTCCATCTTTAGTTTTATCCAACTAAAAAACATTTAGAAACAGTTGATTGATCTTTGATTACTTCTGCTTTCTCTTATGGAACTATTTACAGGATCACATCAAAAGCTCCATATCAAACAGCTACCCTACATGCAGGTGTCTCCAAGCCAGCCGAAAACAAGCCATGGCTCGGGTTGGGAGCTGCTCAACCTTCACAGTAACGTGGACATCTAATTATAATATATTATTCCTTAGGCTTGATAATCCATGCCTGAATCTTATATATTCATTTCAGGCCAGGTTAAGCCTGTTATTTTGCTGCTGGCTCTTTAATTATGCTTATATCTTAGTTAAAAACCTTAATATGACTGACGCGGATTTAATTGTCCATCATCCATGTCGCTATTAGCTCATGTAATTAAACTATATTGAGATAAGAAAAAGCTTTAGTTTATGACCAGAGGACAGTTCCTTAGTCAAAGATGGCTTTCCTCCCGACAATGTCGAATTCAACTCACGCGCAATTGAATATTTGGCTAAAGGTATCCCAATTATAGCTTTAGTTCACATGCATCACAAGGTTTAATACGATACATAAAAGAGAGAAAAGTATCGATAGGCGTGAGCTTGTTTCTGGAATCCTCTAATCGATAAAAGTCAAAATAAACAAACCCGCTTCATATTAGTCACGTTGTTCATGCCTCATCATCTATTTGCTACAGTAGCTACTAACTTGTAGAATGAGAAAACCAGAAGACATTATTATACATACGCATCAGAATTGGCGTCACATCACGTGCAGTGTTTTCATGCGTGATATAGGTAGAGCCTATTGAATTTGTTACATTTTTTCGTCTTCTTCTTGGAGGTCCTTCACGCGTTCTTAGCCTTTCTTCACTTTTACCCTTTCTTTCTAATAGTGTAAATGCTGATAATAAATAAGTAAATTATTAAAAAAAAACGAGTTTTAATAGTTTGCCGTTTGAAATGGGGTGTGGATGCCAACGACCTTTTTTGTACTTTGCCCTTGTCTGCACGGCAAAGTATATAATTTTCTTGCTTTAGGACAAGTTGGTGGGGTGGGCCCATTGTGTTACTTAATTTACCTTTTTTCTTCCTTTTTTTCCTCCTTAAGTCATCCGATTTAGTTACTTTTTCGTAAATGTATAAATGAGATTTAATGTAAATGATAAAAATATTATAATCGGTACAGGAAATCTGATACTTCATTATCTTCTTCTTATTCACTTCTCTTTGTTTTTTTGTCCATTAAAACATAATTTCCCTTTAATCGAGTGGGTAACATTTTGTATGCCAGCTAAATATAACACCCTACTCTCGCTGAACTCAAACCTGATATCGATGGTGACATCCGAGTTCATTCCCTGCGAGAGTGTAGTGCTGCATCACTACACAATCAACTTGGTATACATTTTTTTTGAAACCACAACATAAATTACAAGATATCAATAATAAAATAAAAGATTTAAAGTTTAAAAATTATAAAATCAAATAGTAACTAAATAAATTATTAAATATACGTTATAATTTATTTGGGATAAAGATAAACTACAACGACTTGAACCTTCAAACTTTTAGGAGCAGGAATGTCCTGTCGTAGTTAGCAAAAACCAGGGAAATGATAAACACAACATGTTTACGTGTTAGACTCGTCTTAAAACACTGGAGGATTCTAACATTTAACACACATTTCACACGCTATTTTATTCTTTAGTGGAAAATGAGGGAACACTTCGTGCTTTGGGCCTGCAAATTTGTGGTGGGTTAATAGTATCCTTACAAGTTCTTTGGGCTCAAAGTTCGTGGGCTCGTACATTATTATTAGGTAAATAGCAGTTGGGCTCAGTTTTTCTTTTAATATAATAAGATTGTCTTAAGCCTGATCAAATTCAAAAGAGGAAACTCGATGCATGATTATTATGAAAGTTATTCAAAAAAATTTCTTATATTAATCAGTAATTAACCCAAAAAAAAGAATATTTTGGTTTCTAGATGATATTGTCCCTTGTTACTATTAAAAAACTCAATCAGTTTGACCAATTCAACTATAAAAATATCGAATTGGTTATTTTTTTTTAATTTTTAACTTTTCGGTTCGATTTATTTTAATAATTTTTATTGTTAAAAATTACTAATTAAAAAACCTAATCATTTTGGTGGGTTCAACCCTAAAAACCTAGAAATGTCCTTTTTTATTTTACCTTTCTGGTTTAATTTACTTAAATAACTGTTGTTGTTAAACATCAATCCATTTTTATAGATTAATAAGTTCTCATAAATTAAAATAAATCAATTTATTTTTTATTTATCAATTTTCAATTAAACGTAAAACTCTTCGATATATGAAGACAATCAGTTTAATCATATTTTAAATTCTTTAATTTTATTTAATCTTTTAGGAGATTTTATAAATGTCTACTACCTGTTGAATATTTTAAACCTTGAACTCATTGTCTTATCGGTTTAACTTCAGCTTTTAAAACATTGTTAAAAATTGATAAGTTTATTAATTAATTAGTACTTTTCCGCAAATTAATAATTTTATAAATCAAAATACATCAATTAATTTTTATTTAATGATTTTTTTTATTCAACCTCAATTTTTTATCATATTTCAAATTATTTTAATTTTATTCAATATTTAATCAATTTTACAAAGATTTATTACTAGTTAAATATTTTAAACTTTAAAACTTTTATCAAGCAGCTTACCTTTTAACTAATTTTTAAAACATTAATTTAAAATCCATCTCAGAATAGTAGTTTTGTCATTTCATTAACTTGACCCAACAAAAAGTCTTCTCAAGTGTAAGAGCTTCAACAACACTTGTAACTTGAAAGTATTTTATAACTCCCAAACTTGGCTCAGTCCATTTTTGCCATGTGTTACCACACATTTTGCAGGTTACAGCACCACTCAAGAGGTTTTATACTCTGTTTCTTTCAGAAGCCTAAGAGGCTTTGGGTGATTAACAGAGCTCTACTACTACCATAAGTCTTTTGGACTTTTAAGTTATTGGCTCTATTCTTAGAATTTAAAAGCGCTGATGCAGCTGTAGGCTCGTACAAACTCTTTGAAGATGTAAATTAAAACCACAATTTGCAGTTGTATAGAAGCAGTCCTCGTGTATATAGAACAGAAGAACCAAAACCAGTAAACTTAATATCATCGAATATGAAAGATGGGTGAAACCCATTTCCAGATTTCTCAACCTCCCAATTTGTTGCTATGCCACTTTGCAACGACAATTCCTGATCCGGTAAGGAAAAGGGAAGGGATGGAGAACCCCATTCACAATTTCAAACTGAAAACCTCTTAACTTCTATAAAATCCGAGCAAAACTTCTTTCTTTTTCCTTCCTCTACATGCATTATTCTCCTCCTCTTTTTTTTTTTCATCTATTTTATACATGTAACTTGGCATAATCCAGCTGATATGCTGTGGTATATACGGCAGTGAAGAGGGTAGTATTGTACGAGACTAAATTGCCAGAATTCCAGGAGAAAAGATGGGACTTGCAGTGCAAGAGGAGCTTGAAACATCTGCAGATGTTTTAAGTCTTGATCTGCACTGTTCTTTTCGTTCATCTTTCATTATTTGCCTCGATCGGCACTCTGGGCTACAGAATGCTTCCTCTCCCCTGCAATGACCCATGTTCATATTCCATGTCAGCTTCACAATTCACAGTTCAGCCTTGAATCTTTGTTTTATGTACAGAAATAGTTGTAATCAAAGAGGAACAGGTATCGATGTTATACCTGTACATGTAAATGTCTTTTCCATGGAGCTTTTTCCGACATAAGTTACACGAGCTGAGGAAGTCCGACGTTGGATAGAATGGACCATCATCTTCAACTCTAGCCGGCGATCTCTCGGGCAGAGAAGCAGCGTCACAACTAATGTCAATGACAGTTTCTTTATTCTCACTTTCTCTGTGATCATCGCCGTCGTAATACACCTTAGTGTAGGACTCATTTGGTCCATGGATCGTCACCAAGGTATAGTCGTCCTCCAAACTATCCGTCTCCAACTCCGCAAAACCATCCTTGATTCTCTCACAATTCTTACCAGAACCAACTGAAACAGGACCTGATCGGTTGGAACCGGGACTACGAATTGCATACTTGGCTAAAATTTCATGCTCACTATCATTGCCAGACTTCTCAAGAGCAGCAACAATACCCAATCCAATCCCACCAACGTCGTAGCTCTTTAACCCCCGAGGCGACTGAATTTTGAAGTCAAGTGGACTTCTCGGGCTGGTGGCAACGTCCAAAGAGCCGGCGCGGCTGCCGGAGACCAATAACTCCGATAATCTAACGATCATCGGATGAGTTCTCTTTCCCAACATCTGCGCAAAACTTGTATGAAAACGAGAAAAAGATCGAAACTTTATAGCTAGTTATGTAATTGAAGAAGTGGGAAGGGTTTATAAGATCTGAACAAAGGATATCTTCATAATAATGGAGTCTCTTAATTGCTAGAATATATTAAGGAAGTGTGGAAGCTTAGCCCATGGTTTCTTGGAACCATATGAGGAAGAATGCCAAAATAGACCAACAAAACCATTGAATCATGCAACTCCTTTAATTAAAAATAAAAATAAAAATCCGAAGCATTATTTTTCTAACATGTCACTTTATTTGTGGGGCCCAAGCTTTTAATGTGTCCAAGTCCGATGAGTGTGACTTTAATTTGAGGTGTGGCCCCCAACTGACCAGTAAAGATTCCTATAGAGCACTCGAGAGGCTATAGCGTACGTGTTAAGATCATAGCGGTTGAGGAGCGTGATCAATGGGGATTTATTAACATCGTCGAGTGGGTCCATCAGCCCATCGATTGAACTGAAACGCGAGGCCCTCCGATGTTTTTGCCTTGGAAAATGACGTCCGTTACTTTTTTCGTTGAGTATTTGATCGATTTGACCGAAATAACCTTTTGGAATTATTAATTTTTATGTGCCTTCCTTTCTTAGCCTGGAACATTCATGTAATTTACACGATAGTTAATATTCTCCATCTGCTATGAGAAATGGCAGGGGTCATTAAGGACATTTCGTAAGTAGCGCCCACAGAGTGAGGCCTCATCTTTTAACATAAAAAGAAGCACCCCTGAAAACCAGAAGGTTGAAAACAAGAGTAAATGGGTCCCACTATTGTACGTGGTATTCTGTGATTGGACATGAATGAGAAAGACCCATTGGTGGGTCTAATAAAGTGACAGACGGTGACCCACCACCTCCACTAAATCATTTTCTGCTGTAAATGGGCACATCAAGGAACTTTGTCGTTTTTAGTCTTTTCCCACCCTGCAATTATTGACTTTCTTGGAAGTTAGTAAAGGTTTTAAAAAAATATAGGGGTGAAATAGGGGTAATGAATTGATAGCCATTTGTGTGGACCCCATAAATATTATTTTTATTATTTGCTTTTGTTATTATTGGTCCCCACAAGACATGATTCCATCAAAAGAGGTCCAATCCAATAAAGAAAAAAGGAGTTCTGAGTTTTTCAGATTCTTTTATAAATTGAGAGACTGTGACCAAATCAGTTAATAATGTGCTTTACTTTCTTTAGTGGACAAAGAAACATATATTTATTTTCCATTTTTTAAAAAATATACAATATATGAAATTAAGCAAGCACACAAAACCCTGATTAATTGGGTCATTATACTCATCAACATAATTTAATAACAAATTAAACACTTTTTCGTATCGGCATAAAACCGAGTGTTATAAGTAACTCGTAAAGTCGGAAATGCTAAGAGGTATGATTCATATATAGTTCTGGATTATTATTTAGTTCAATTCTTTTAGCTCTTTTCGAGTTAGTGACTTACCCGTTATTTTAAGATTTACCCTCTATTTAATAATTCCAAACTTTAATAATTAACGGATTGTTTTTCTGAATTAAGGGTAAAAGATTGTTACTTGTGGACTTTTCAAGCTCTTATGACCAGCTTTCAATGTATGCTGATTTAGGGATCAACGGTAAAATGAATTCAAGCTAGTCGGCGTCGTACATGACATTATAGTAAGAAAGGAACCACTGTAACTACTACTAAAGATTCAAGCCTGTCGAGTCAAAGTTCAATTAATGATAAACAAACCCTGTTTAATTATCAACAATATGGTCAAACTCAAACAATGCTGAGAAATTGTGTTTGTTAGATCGTTCAAACATGTTTGATACTTGACAGGAGCTGGTAGTTTGTCTCTGTCAGCTTTCTTCAGTGACTCGTGTGTAAATAAGATATTGGAAATTGATTTTATAGATTATGCATGAAAAAATAGATAAATTATCAAATATTAATTTAGTACCTAAATTTTTAATTTTTTTAATTAAGTAATCAACCTTTTGAACTTTTAATAATTCAGTTAAAAATGTTAATTTTTACTGATGTAGCTAATAAGTAAACATTTATATGACATGTAGCAGACATATTACATTATCAAAATCAGTCTTTCGAATTGAACAATTAGGGTTTTTTTAATTTTTATTCACTTAATTAAAATTTTTAAAAATTTGGGTGCTGAAATTATTAAAAGTTAGAAAGCTGGATACTTGTGAATATATTATTTCAATAATTATATTTTAAATTTTTAATAATTTAAATATTACCTAACTTTATTCTTCTGAATCTTTATTATAAGTGACTAAGATAAAAGTTTATTACCTAATCTTGAGTTTATCTGCAAACTAAGAATCAATAAAATGAACCACTCAACTAAATTGACCGTTATCTACTAATTTGTTGCGGTTTAATTCCGTTTTCTTTAAAATATAATAAAATAAAAAATTTAACAATTAAGCAATCTATTAAGCAAGTTGTTTCTTAGGGTCAAAGTATTGTAATAATTCATCTTAATCATGCAAGCAATGTGTTGTCTTTTGCTTGTAATATGATGCTTTAAATGAGGTCAATTGCTTCTTAATTTACTTAAATTAAAATAAAAACAGCGTAACACATGATATTGATGCGTGCACTTAATTTAGTTGAGGAATTAGAAAATAATTAATGTGTTTGCCTTCAATTTTATTACGTATGGACTTCAATTTGATAGGGCAAGTGTTGCCTTCAATCGACCGGATGACAGGTTCTTGTTTCCATATTTTTGCTGTTCTTCGTTCAATAACGACATAGACAAGCTTAGTTTAAGATTTTCAATCTTATGTACTGCCTTGGGCCGACAATGACATTAATATTTCTTTCATGAAATACCCAATGTTAATATAAAATACCGAATCCATCAGCTCATTGTTTCAGGATATGAACCGGAGGGTTGATAGGGACAGATATATTTCATTTTTAGTTTTATAATTCGTATAATGATCAAAGGGTCTTGAGTCTTGAGAGTTACATTCCCAGACCTAACCATTAGTGACAATTGCAGCAATAATTAAACTTGGTTGAAAATGTGACTTTGATAATGATAATAATAATAATGATAAATAAATAAACTCGACATATGGCAATGGAATATTTAAGTATAAAAATTCAAGTAATATTATGACTTGTTTAGCAATCAGCAAATTGTATAAATTGTTAGCTGAATATATCAGCGGTTAATTGTTGGCAGATTAATACAGTTGATTTGACCAGTCAATAATATTGTTTGTTTATTTAAAGATATTTGATAAAATTAGTTGTTTATTATTAACTGTTTATATGTAAAATGACTTATGAAAGGATGATTTTTGAAAAAAATATTTATAAAAACATGAGTATTATATCTTAGTATTTTTTTAAATATTTTCTGTAAAAATTTAGATTAAGTAAAAGAAGTTAATCCTATCGTTTAAAGCAAAGGTTTATAAGTTCTCAGTTATTTATCACTTTAGTTAACTTCAATGTTTTCAAATACATCTGAATGTATAAACTCAGGATTGACGATATTAAAAAAATGAAACTTATCAAAATAGGTTAAACTTGTCCCTATTTTTATTTCTATCTATCTCTAGTTTTATCTTTTTAGTAATTTGTTATATCTTTTAGACATAATTGTCTTTTCATCATTTACTTTCAACCGCTATTTAAAAACACTTTTTATAGTAACATTTTCAAAAATAGTGGATTGGATTTAATTCGTCAACCACTCTTTACTAAATATAATTATTGGTTGTTTGATATGATCCAATGGCCAAATACATCTTAATCCACCAAAAAAAATAACTGATCAACTACTTGTCAACACAAGGGCTATATATCTTATATTATAATATAGAGTTAATCGTTGAAA
>JANZXR010000008.1:1917110-1950464 GCA_027575705.1 Erythroxylum echinodendron | reverse complement strand
GGATGACTTTAGAATAAATATTTATAAAAACATGAGTATTATATCTTAATATTTTTTGTAAAAATTTGGATTGAATAAAAGAAGTTAATACTATCATTTAAAGTAAATGTTTATAAGTTCTTAGTTCTTTAACACTTTAGTTAACTTTAACGTCTTTAAATACATCCAAAGTATAAATTCATAATCGATCATGTTAAAAAGAATAAAACTTACCAGAATAGGTTAAACTTACCTTTATTTTTATCTCTATCTATCTCTAGTTTTATCTTTTTAGTAACTTGTAATATTTTTTAGACATAATTGTTTTTTCATCATTTAATTTCAACCGCTATTTAAAAACACTTTTTATAGTAGCGTTTTTAAAAACAGTGGATTGGATTTAATCCGTCAACCCAATCTGCTGATTACTAAATATAATTATTGGTTGTTTGATATGATGAAATAGTCAAATACATCTTGATCCACCAAAAAATAGCTTAATAGTTACTTGCCAAACAAGTCCTGCATATGTTATATTATAATATAGAGTTAATCGTTGAAAAACATATCAAACTTTATTTAGGTTCGAACTTTAAAATTTGACGTCAAAATATTTAAACTTTTAATTTTTTGCAAAAATAACGCAACATTAAGTTATTTATTAATTTAAATAACGCGACGAGTCATATTAGATTAAAATTCTCATCAGTATATTGTGTTTATGTTACATATGAATCATATTATTTAATAAATTAAAAATATTAAAACAATTATACACTCTTTCATACGTTATATTTTTTATTAATTAGGTAATAAAATTCATCCGTAATACAGTTGCATAGAAAAATGAATAGGTCAAATAAGCTAATTTCATTTTCAAGTTTTAATTTTTATTTGATCTACAGACGTACCAAATCAAAAAAAATCTTGATATTCGATCTACGTTGTGTCAAGATTGAATAAATTGAAGGACATGTTGAGGGAACATATATTTGTATATATATACAATACACCTGTTGATATACTTTTCAACGCCTCCTTGTATTTTTCTTGTTGGAAACTTAGATTCTTCTCCGTCCTCGGGGGTGGTTAAATTGGTGGTGGAGGGTTCTCTAATGAGTCGTCATCTTATATGGAGCCAGCACAACTCTAACTAACTAAATAAATAAATAAATGAGTAATTATGTATTTCAATCTATTTATTTGATGGATTTTAAAAATTCAGAAAATTATAAGTAATATTAACAAATTAGGTACCGGAGAAGATCGGATTCAGGCAATAGTAGGCAAAAAGTAATCGCCGTGTTTGCTGCCGGAACGTGCTCCACGGTAATCTTATGTGTTATTATTTAAAGCCATCGGAAGGAGCAAGTTGTGTAGCCCCGTAACTTCCAAGGTGGTTCCGGCTGACCCAGTCATAAACTTTGTCCATCCCTAAGAAGTCCACCGCCACAAGCTCCGAACTGTTAGCAAGTAACAAGCAAGTGCCGGAAGTTGCGTCCAATCACTTTCAAGCAACTGTTGTAACTTTTTCTGGTCTGTCACGATTGGCTTGTTGCGAATATAATTAAAGCACCACAGTTGTTTCGTAGACATTTCTCCGTTGGACAGAACATTGAAGATGATGTCTAATATCTAAAATCTTGATTAAATTACTTTTTTAGAATGAATTAGATTAATTATTAACTAAATCAAACTTTATATGTTAATCATACGCGTTTAAGAATTTTCAGAAGTATGCATTGATTAAATGTATTACAAGTTGGAAATTAGCTTGTAATATAAGGAGTTAAAGTCAAATTTAAAAATAAATAGTTGCTCTCTTTTTAAAAGATGTGAATCGTAATAAATTAATGTGACTGTTCTGAAGAGTTACTTTATTTTTTAAGTTGTGACTTGTAATGAACGGGTCGTTTCCTTTCTAAAAGCACAATCTCTATATTCATAATTTTTTAAGAACATGCAAACTCTTGCAAATTACACTACCTAGTCATGTACCGCAGGAAGTCACTCGCAATGAAGGTCGTACCTTCTTTAAAGTGTATGATTCGTGAACTTTCGAGTCCATTTCCAGGCAAGTTTCAGAGGTTTATCAACTATATACGATTCCTTTACCATTAAAGATGTTCGCGGCAATGGAGCTTGCCACTTTCTTTAAAGTGTATGTCTCCTGATCTTTCGTGTCCATTTCCGGGCAAGTTTGACAGGTTTATCAACTTCATACGATTCCTTCACCGTCAAGGATATTCGTGCATTGATCTGTTGAAGTAATAACATGTATTCATTAGTTCGTTTGGTGTCAGAACTAAGAGCAAAAGTACAAAGCGTAAACAACTTTCTATACTTCTGTAGAATTGAAACTCACAATCTCCGTGGTGAATGTCAGCAACTCATTCCGCCGGATCAAGTCCGTCAACGATTTGAGTTTGCGGTTAATTTCTCTCCAAAACAGCAGTAATATTATTTTATTTAATAATTAAAAGATTAACAAATTAAAACACCATATTATTTGAATTTAATTAAATTTTAAACCGTTCATATAATATATATATATATATATTACTAATTAAAATTATGTTTACGGCTAAGTGAAAAGAAATGTTGTTTTGCAATTTCTCAAAAGGTCTTTTGCTTCGCAATTTCGAAATGAACATTTGAGGGGTCTCCCCCCATTTCCTCGAACAAAATCAGCGTGTTCTGTCCGTTGACGAGAAACGATCTTGGGACATGGTACCTGTAATTACATGTCAATGTCATTTCACAACTTGGTCTCTTGTTTAATACATTTGACATTGTAATAATCCAAGAACTCATCAAGCAATAACTAAAATGTCCGAGAGTCCCTTTTTTACGTACCATCTCTGGGAAGGTTGGCCACAGCCTGTATGGCATACACCGCCACCGTATGTTCCGACGTAGTTGCACGTGGCTTCGCAGCCATCTTTTGGAGCAATCTCAGCAACCCAGTACCGGCCAATGCCATTCCCGTTCACCCAAGCTTGACCTTTTCCCATTCCTTGCAAGTCCAACGTTACAGGTTCAGTTCCGGGTGGAGCCTCAAAATTGCCCTGCGTTGGTTGTATATATGATTATGAATATTGCCAAACTATTGCAACTTGCAACCACGTAATACCTTCGCTTGTGAAAATAGTTCAAGTCATGAGGAGTTACCTTATACCATGTCATGTAACTCCCGACAGGAAGTTTGTTAGTTAACCATTTGCCAGTTTGAGTGTTGGGATCATAGAGTTTCTCGGTTTCTCCTTTCAGTCCAACCTTTGTCAAAGACATTGTTAAACAAACTGTAAGAAGAAAAGAAAAGAAAAAGGAAGGGACATTGTTTCGATATATAAACATTGTTCAGTTTGATTATCACCTTATAGTTCCACTGGTGTGCTGTTAGATCAACGGTTTGATACCCGTCAATCAACTTAACAGGGCCTCCGTCTATACCTTCACCTAATGCCTCAATAGGTCCTCCAGCCCACTGTCAAGACAAATCATCAGGAACAACGAAAAAATGAACTGTATTTTCATCTAATACATAATAGATTATATTATTTAATCTACTCGGCAATGTCATTTGTATACTATACCCTCAATCCAACTGTAGCAGTGAGGAGACTGATGTTGTTTCTGCCGGGCTTGAGTGAAGCAGGCTTCTCGAACTTCAAGGAATGAGAATCCGACTGGGTACCTGTTCTTTAAGGCCGAATTAACACACATTGTAATAAGCTTAGATGGGTTAGAAAGAAACATACAAATTATGCAAATGAACTTACCTAAATATATCCCATTCACAAAGGCATAAATAGCATTTCCTGTCACATTTACACTAAGGGTCACATTGCGTATGATGTCCTGGTCGTTGTCAAAACTGGAATTCAAGATGAAGAATAAACCTTGTGACATGAGTGGTATCAAGTGAAGGAATGTAATAAAAATTTGAGTAAGAAATTAACAATTACTGCAGACGTACCTGGTCATGTACCACAAGTAGTCGGTCTGGTCGTTAGTTACAGTTTTTTGATCAAGAAGCTGATATGATGTCTGCGTACCACTTCCCTGTAATTGGTCTTGGATGTACTCTTCCCTCCACGACCAACTGAGTTTAGCATATGCATTATCATTCTCAGCCAATTTTCTTTCCGTATCAGTGACTTTGTACACGTCGAACTGCAGGTTTATTTAATTAGAAGCCCTCTAGTTTCCGTAAAAAAGAACAAACAAAACCATTTTCAGTCTTACTCTTCCCTTACCATAGCAGTATTGAAGATTTGTTTAGTGCAATCCTGGATAATACTAACAGACCAAGGAAGCACATGGATTGTCACATTTGGTTCCAAAACAACGTCTTCGGGATCGCCCAGTGTATTGCTCAAGAAGCAGAATCTCTCCCCAGTAGAATTAACGGCGAATGTCGTTAGCTGCATTGCATTGTAAACTTGCATTACTTGTCCATCTTTTTTGCTCACATCGATAATTTTTAGAGCTTCCATTGAAATTTAGGACTTGGTCTAATTGCATTTAACCTCTTAGAAGTTCGAAATCAGTGCTTTGATTTGGCCTCTTTTTTTTTTTTTTCCCCTCTTTTTGGTACTTAACTTACCTCAACCCCTCCTTGAAAACCATTCATGATTTTACAGTTTGTTATGGTGCAATCCTTGCTAGTAAGAATCTTCTCCCCTACTTTTATTGCTTCATGTAGTTGTTTGAGGTGCCCCCATGTTGGCTGGTTTAAATTCCCTGGAAAACGTACTCGAAGAAGGTAAACATACCAATTATCTCTACAATAGGACTTCTCATACAATTGAAAAAGATTTTTTAAAAAGATAAAATCATGAGAAAGACTTAACGTTACCATATTCATCGATTGGTGCATTGAAGTCGAATGAAGTGGTAACATATTTGCCGGCCGACCGGCCAAAGTTGGTTCCTCCGTGATACTGAAATGGGTCGAAAGAGAAAAATGAAACCATTAGGTGGTTAGTCTACTGTAGAAAACTTTCGATATGCTTGAAAAGTTTGAAGTAGTCATCAATTAAGGCGAGCGGGGTGTTAAGTATAGGACCATATAATAGTTCTGAACCACTCCACCGGCTTGGAAAAATCGAGCAACTGCATATGCCAAATCTTCAGGAGTTCTAAATGTTCTAGCATCACCCCAGCTCTGGTACCTACATGTGTATTATTTATGTCAATTGTATTTTTTTAATAAAGGTCTAAGATAATATTTGGTTTTAAAAAAATTAAGAACTATAAAAATTTCAAAATTGTAAAAATTAATTTTTCTTTTCAAAATTAGATAAAAACATACAAGAGACCTTAATCTTTATCCTTCCTTCCAATATACTGCAATGTTAAATGCTACCTAATACAGTAAACCCTTCATGGAAGATTGTATAAAGAGAACTGACCATCCGGTATAAGCTCCTGTCCATATTTTGGGAATGTTAAAGGGATCGTTTGATGAGAACTGATGGCCATAGAACCCGTTGAACGTATTGATCTGCATAAAAAATGGTGATATTATGGCACCCTGAAATAACTCAACAGACCAAAGGAATAGAGAAGGGAACTATATATAGTATACCACGGATGGCAGAGAAATGTCAGACTGATCACTCATAATCCATGGAACCCCAATATTCTGTGCATTAGCCATTTTTGCAGCCCATTGAAGATAAGACAGTCCTGCATCTCCTGTGTACGTCGCAGTATTTCCATAGTCGCACTCTATCTGTTTGTTATTTTATGAGCATATATTCTCAGATTCTTTCTTCTCCAATCTTGTTATGTGTTGTGTCTCAGATGGATGGTCATGGACATACCTGTGCGAGAATTATAGGTCCTCCCTGAGAAGCGAAGAGTTTCTCGTATCTTGCTATGTTCACAATATGAGTTGTAAACCTTTGCATCTCAGTCTGTTGAGGTTTATTTTTCTTATTATAATCATTGAAGAGAAAGTACAAACCTAAGCATTTTACAGAACAACAAAACCTTGAAAACATCACTGTCTGTTCTGAATTTGATGCCTGGATTTTTAAGCAGCCACAAAGGCAACCCCCTGCCAAAGCCATAAATGAAAAAAAAAAAAGAAAAGTTATATTAAAAAAAACATAAACATGTGTTAAGAAGAATCTGAATTTGTGGGAAAAGAAACAATTTGAGATTACCCAAAGTTCCACTCAGCAGAGATGTAAGGACCGATTTGGAGAATTCCGTATAGTCCAGCTTGTTGAACTAGCTTGAAAAACCGTACAAAGTCTAGGTTGCCCTTGAAATTATACTGCGTTGACGAGCCAAAAATCATTATTTTCTGATATTATGTAAAGGCCATGTCAACGTATCATACCTGATTAGGTTGAGGCTCATGAGCATTCCAAAATATGAAAGAGGAAATTGCATCTAGGCCACCATCCTTTGCCTTTCTTATTAGATCAGGCCACATCTGTGTAGAATATACAGAGTAATAAATTCTTAAATACATCCTAACAACACGTAAGTATAATACGAAAACATTTACCATGGTACGTACCTCAGGAGTACTGCGGGTATAATGAATAGATCCTGAGATGATAAGTTTTCGCTGACCATTAATGATGAGTGCTCTTACATCATAATCTACTTTGCCTGCTGAACAATCCGAACATACAAGAACTATACTCGTTATAAGAATCAGTTTCATCCAAGAACTTATCATCTTTGGTTTTACATTCATAAATGAACTCCGTAAATCCTTGGAGCTGCAGAAGGAGGTCTATATATATAGGGAAAAGAGAGAAGAACTCAACAACGACGTTTATGGAATTCCTGAGAATGCATAACTAACTACTCAGATATAAATAGGAAGTGAAAAAACAAGATAATCATTTGTCGATATAGAACTTTCAACTCAGTTGACTAGCTCTCTGTCACAACAAAATTAGCTTGTTGGACCTCCAATGCGAGGCATAGGCAAGAAAGTCCCTTATCTGTCAGTGTAGCTATGAATCGACGAGGTTCAGCTCCTTCTGCATCTCAAAGTTAACTATTTAAAGCTGATATATAAGGTTGGTTTTGGGTTTATACTTAAGCACATGCGAATTGTTAAGATAGAATTTCAACTTAACCAGAAAAGCAAAAATATATATTTTCAAATTTGATTTAATATGTGAAAATTTTAATTATTAAATATATATTAACAGAACGAATAATTTTTGGTATAATCTATAGATTAAGCATCACACTTTCCATGCTTAATTGTAAAATTTATAACATGATTAATTAAACATATTATTTATTTTATGAATAATTATTTAATTAACTAATATATAACATAAAGTTCATATGATAAATGTACGTTGCAAATGAGGTAATGATGAGATTATAATTATGAGATTCAGATTACATGTATATATTATTATTTAATTGTTCATAATTATTACTTTATTAAAATTTGATATTAATTGAGTAGAAATTGGAAAGAGTATATGTTTTTTTTTCTTATATAGGAAATAGATGACAATAAAGTATAAAAAATACTTAAATAAACATATAAATGCTTGCAAGAATACAAGTTCACTGGACTAACAAATATGAGAATTTTATTTAAAATAATACTTATATGTCTACATAAATTATCACGTTAATGATTGTGTAAGTAAGCTCCATTGGTATTTATTAAATATAATATAAAATATTGGATTCATCACACTAATATGATTAAAAAGAGTGTTTCCTTTTTTAATTAATATTGATTAAAAATTTTCTTAATTCAGATAAAATAATACCTTGAAAATAGTTTTACAGTATTATTCATAAAATTAATCATTAATAGAAGAAAACTAATATGATTGGAATAAAATACAACAGACATTAATTCGATACTTTATATTTAATCAAAATATTATGATGAAATAACTGAACTAAACAGAAAAATCATGCACATAAATATTAATCAAAATTATTTTAATATTCTTAATATTTGATTAATCATAATGTATTGTTAAACATCAATCTTAATTTGTTAACATAAATTATCTAATTAGAAAAATAAAGATAAATTAAAAAAGTTTAATTTATCTAATCTTGAATAAAATTTTAGGCTATAGTTTATATATATTGCCAAAATATTTAAGAATCTAATAGGTCACGAACATTAAAAGATTGTTGAGAAAAAGAGTTATTTAATCAAGTTGAAATTTATCTCAATTTTTAAAAAAAATTAGAATTAATTATGAGATATTTAATAAATAAAAATCAATATGAAATGTTTAATTCTAAATTAGACTCAATTAATATTTAATTAGAATTAATGATAATTATTAAAAATGCTATACCTTATTATAAATAATATTAAGTTACTATTGAGATATAGATTTTATTGTATTCATATATTTATAAAATTAAAAATTTTAAAAATCAAACTAAAAATTTGTATTTTTATTTCTGTAAACATGAGATTTAATCTCTCTCCAATTTTTCAATACTTTTGTGCACATACAGCTTATCTAATGTGGTTCAGAACAAGAAAGTGGTTGAACTTCGTCAACTACTTGTGCCCAGCAATCTCGAAGTGAACACTAGAAGGGTCTCCGCCCGATTCCTCGAACAAAATCAACGTGTTCGGCCCCTCGTTCAGAAAGGATCTTGGAACGTGGTACCTGATCGTGCAAACACATGACCAGATCATTTCACAACTTGATCATCTAAAGCAGTAATGTCTAAAACTCAACTGTATGCACAGACTACCTACCATCTTTGAGTGGGTTGTCCACAATTTGTGTAGCATAAATTAATGTTATTATTTGTTCCACGGTAGTTGCAAAAGGGCTGGCATCCACCTGCAGGATCGGCGATCTGTGTAACCCAATAACGCCCGATACTATTTCCATTTACCCAGGCATGGCCTTTGCCCATTCCTTGCAAGTCTAGTTTTACAGGCTCAGTTCCTGGTGGAGCCTCAAAATTAGCCTGCATGAGTTCAGGATTGCCATAACAAGCTATACACCAGACCAGCAGTATAGGTTTAGGTTATGGAAGTTGAGGAGGTTGTACCTTGTACCATGTCATATAACTTCCCACAGGGAGCTTGTCAGTCAACCATGTGCCACTCTGAGATTTGGGATCATAAAGTTTCATAGCTTCTCCATTCAATCCTACCTTTGCCAAGTAAAACATCATACGTTAGTGATTCTCGTATGAACTCCTCGTTTAGGATTTACGACCATTTTGATTTTCACCTTGAGGCTCCAGTGGTGTGCAGAGAGATCAGTGGAGGAATACTCGTCAATCAACTTAACAGGGCCCTCCGGTATACCTTCAGGTGTCGCTTCGAAAGCCACGCCAGAGAACTGCCGCGGACCGTAGAAACAGCGAAGGTGTCAATTCCTTAAATAAGAAGGACAGAGTCTATCAATTATACATTATATAAAGGATACCGGCAATCCAACAGTAGCAGTGAGGAGGGTTATGTTATTTATTCCAGGCTCCAGCGAAGTAGGTCTCTCAAAGTCAAAATTAGTTCCAGCATGAGTACCTGTTCTCAAGCTCAGATCATCACTATTTTCATAAGCTTAAATATGGGTTGAATAAGATAATTAAACATACATACATGTGTATATATAATACCTAAATATACCCCATTGACAAAGGCATAAATAACTTCTCCAGCAACATTCACGCTAAGGGTCACATTCTTTGAGGTCTTCTCGTCGTTGTTAACACTTGAACACAAATACAAAATGAAGAATAAATCTTGTTACAATGGCCAAATCAGCTGTAAAGGGAGAATGCACAAAATTAAAGTGAGCAAGAGGCTTATAATCACCTAGTCATGTACCACAAGAAGTCACTTCCATCTTGAGTTATTATTTTTTGATCAGCAAGCTCATTTTCTTGGAGAGTACCACTTCCTTGCAGTGTGTCTTGCATGTACTCTTCCCTCCATACCCAATTGAGTTTAGCAGGTACGTCCTCACCCAATTTCCTTTCCATATTAGTGACATTGTTGTTGTCGAACTGGAGGTTAGTAGAGCATCAATGTAATAAGTCGATCTGCTTAAAAATATTCCACTGGTGTATAGAAAAACAATCAGAGAACAATTTCTCACCGTAGCAGTGTTAAAGATTTGCTTATAGCAATTCTCAAGAATACTAACAGACCAAGGAGGAACATGAAATGTCAGATTTTGTTCCAACTGAACGTCTTGAGGATCTTTTAATGCATTGCTCAAGAAACAGAATCTCTCCCCAGTAGCTTCAATGATGTACGCTGTCAACTGGTTCAGTTCAGATTTTGTTAGCGCAAGTTACTGGCCTCTGATCTGTGTTTTAGTCTAATATTTTTGCGCCTTATTACGTACTTGAACTCCTCCATCAAAGCCATTTACAAATTTGTTGGTTGTGACAGTTGCATTGTTGCTAGTTAGAAATTTCTCTCCTACTTTAATTGCTGCATGGAGATTCTGAAGGTGTTTCCAGGTGGGCTGGTTTAAATTCCCTGAAATATTGTACTTGAAAGAGTGTGTACATCCAAACCTGCTGTCCTACTAGATTCCATAATAAAGGCCTAGTAAAGATCGTATATGTTGTTACCATACTCATCAATCGGTGCATTGAAGTCGTAAGATGTGGTTACAAATTGACCAGCCGTACGTCCAAAGTTGGTTCCTCCGTGATACTGTAACGGGAAAGGAAAGGGAAACTGCCTACTTAGTTGATAGTTTATATGCAAAGTCACAGGTTATGTTCCTGAGAAAACAAAGTAAAAAAGCGAGGAGAGAACATATAAGACCATATAATAGTTCTGCACCACTCCACAAGCTTGAAAAAATCGTGCAACTGCATATGCCAAATCTTCAGGAGCTCTTATTTGGTCTTTATCTCCCCATTTCTTGTACCTACGAGGCATGTTTTAGTTCAACAATCGAGCTTACTGGTTTCTTGGACTGAAAACTTATATTCAAGAAAGTCTTACCATCCAGTCCAGTTTTCTGTCCATATCTTGGGATTGGTGGCATCATATGGCAAAAATTTGTGGCCATAGAACCCATTGAATGCTTCGATCTGTAAGATAGCATTAACTTCATTTTCATGCTGAGTAATCTTTACTCAAGGATAGCCAAAACACCAAACAAAAGAACTGAAATAGAGATATACCACAGATGATGGAGTCGGAGATTGCTGAGTCATAATCCAAGGTATGCCAATATTCTGGGCAACAGCCAGTTCTACAGTCCATCGTAGATAAGTCTGCCCTGCGTCTCCATAAGCGTCTAGAACAGATCCATATTCGTTTTCTATCTGCTATGTGCATCGTCATAAAATTCAAACAACTTAAAACGGACTCAGAGTAATAACAGACTGCATCATGTAAAATATTACATACCTGTGCCAGAATTATAGGTCCTCCTTGAGAAGCGAAGAGTTTCTGAAATTTTGCTATATTCACAATATGGGTTATGAATCTTTGCATTTCGTTCTGTAATTGTAGTATACGTAACGTTGAGGATTAGTTTCCGTAATATTGTTTGAAGAATGGCATGAGAACTATATATGGTAAAAACCTTGAAAAGGTCGCTATCTGTTCTGAATTTGATTCCTGGAATATTGCTCAACCACTCGGGAAAGCCCCTGCGAAAGCCATGCAAAAAAAACTAAGAGTTTACAATTTGTTGATAAGAAACAATTTGATATTTACCCAAAGTTCCAGTGAGCATTGATATAAGGACCGATCCGTAGAATTCCGTATAGTCCTGCTTCTTTAACTTTCAGGAAAAACTCAGTGAAGTTGAGGTTGCCCGCAAAGTTGTACTGCATCAGGATTATGATACAAAGAAAGCGTTCTGACAATTTAGTCTCTATGAACAAGGGGGAAAAAAAAAAAAAGCTGGTGGGTTTGTAACACCTGACGACAGCGAGGCTCATGGATATTCCAGAAGATGGATGTGTCAATTGCATCAAGACCACCTTCCTTTGCCTTCTGAATCAGATCAGGCCACATCTGTGTAGGTGTCAAAGTGAATAAACCGTTCGATTTCAGTAAGACGGTGGTGTTTTCAAAACTTGCAAAATATTCATACCTCGGGAGTGCTACGAGTGTAGTGAATAGATCCTGAGATGATAATTCTTCGAACACCATCAATGATTAGAGCTCTTGAATCATATTCAACATTTCCTGCTAAACAACATGAGCCTAAAATCGCTGCACTCACAATGAGAATCACTTTCGTCCATGAAGTGAACATCTTGGCTTTTTGCGTTCAAAAATTGGTAAAATCCTGGAACTAGCATCGACTGCTTAAAGCTAAAGAACGACGTTGTAAGTTATTAATAGCAAGGCATCAGCTTTCCCCGTTTGTTAATGTGCCCGTCCATTCTTATAGTGTTTCTTTGTTTGACGAAAGGAAAAACAAAGAATGGCCTTTCAATTGATTGGACATGGTTAACGAAAGAGGTCAGAAAATTGCAGTACGACTGTGTATTATCCAGTTATTTAAATAGTTTGCTGAAAAAAGAACCAGTCTACCGACACGAACATGAGTTAAGACGAATAGATCCGATTTAAGTTCAGCAAAAGACGTAAGGGAAACTATATTTATGCGATGAAATCAAATATTTTTTAAACTTTTTTATTTAATATTTATTAATTTAAGTAATCATTAATAAATCACGTAATTAAAAAGTTATCATTTTAAAATTATTAAGTAAAAGTTTTATTTAAAAGATATGTATTAAAAATAATTTGTTGAAATTTTACTTCTTTTAACAAATTTACTATCCGAATTTAAAATGAATTTCCCAAATTAAAATAAAAATAATTTTTAAATTGCTCTATTGAATAGAATAAAACAATTTAATCAAAAAATAAAATTTCAAACAATTTAAGCATATTTAATTTATTCAACATCGATTAATTTATAAAATCCAAAAAATCTAAAAAATGATTTCTATCTCGTTACGTAATTAATTAAAATTTTGGATAATTTTTATTTATTTAAATAATTGTGTATTTTTTCATGTATAGTAAATATTTATATATTCCTTGAGTTCAATTCTTTATCTAATTTTTATTTATTTAAATAATTGTGTATTTTTTCATGTATAGTAAAAATAATTACAAGACTCCTGTTAAAATTTGAAATTTGTGAAGCATGCAAAAGAATATATACAAGTGATTAGTTCCCATTTATCCGTTACTCTAAAGCCACAAGACAACTTTGATCAGTGAGTCTTAAACAGTCCACACACCATGTGTTTGATAATATGTCCCCTCCAGACTTCTCCCTATTCCACTTCCATGCTCTCCACCCACCATGAACTCTTCCTGTTCCTTCATCGACTGCTGCTCCACCGGAACCCTTCGCGCGTGCCTCAACGCAACGTCCCGAATCTGCGACGGCAACAACTCTGCTCCGAACGGAACATCCGGCGGGTTAGACGGGAAGTTGAGAATACCCGATGGTCCTCGTAGACATAAAACTGCAGCGTCGTAAGCTCTGGCTGCCTCTTCGGCAGTGCTGTAAGATCCCAACCATAATCTTCTTTTGCTGTTCGGTTGCCGTATCTCCGCTACCCACTTTCCCCATTTTCTCATCCTCGCCCCTTTGTAACGGCCTTTCCCTCTCTGTCCCCCGCCACCGCCACTCTTTCTTGCCATTTCTTCAGCCTCCGTCGCTATGTCCCGTGGCTTTTATACTAGGATTCGTGAATGCAAGATAACAGGGGTGCTGAGAAATGGACCGTTCGCATGTGCTAAGATGAGATGTGGAACTGGCCGAGAGTGCCACGTAGAGCCTTGGAGGAAAGTTTCGGGCAATGCCGGTGGTTTGGGAACCCGGAAGTTACACGTGGAACAGCAGGGATCGGCTGATAAGGATTAAGACATTACACGCTGTCGCGGTTTCGGTAGTCCTAAGTTAAAGAACTCGACACGTGCCTTGTCCCCGATGCCTAATAGCGATCACTAAGCTTTGACTTGTTTCTAGAAGGTCAAAATCATATTTTCTTTTCTTCCATGAGCAAAACATAAATTAAAATTTAATTTCATCTGTATAAATATTTCATATTAAATATCTTATGTAAAAATCTACATGTTTATATAATATAATATAATATAATATTTAAATAATCTTTCAATTTTTTATTTGAAAATTTGAATTTAACGTTTTTAATATCTTATGTAAAAAATAAAAAATATGTATTTAATTGAATATTATCAGTTTTTGCTTAGAATTGAGTCATAAGACTTAATTGGACTCCAAATTCGACTTTTACTACTTCAAATAGGCTATGTCGTAAAATTTTGGACAACCTTTTCCTGAAGTACGGTGTAGAGTTGGGAAAATCCAATTTCAACATGTCTATCGGAAGGAGAATAGGAGTGTCAATAGCTTAGCCAATTTAGCCTTATTATCGCCTTCCAAAATTTATGAAGTTAAGAATTCTCCTACGACGTGTCTTAAATTTATCGAAAAGAATATGCAAAGAGTTTTATATCGTAGAATTATGCAATAATTTGTCTTAATTTTTCCTCCATGGTATAAAATAAAATAAAATTGTAAATCTTTCCACGATCTCATACTCAACAAAATTTTTATGAGATGTTATTATTACTGTTATACCCTTACCATAATATTCTGGAAAAAGATAAATAAGCCTAATGGGCCCACTATGGCCCCAATGGTCAATCCCCACTATTGGGCCTAGAAACGACCTCTTTGTCTTCTGCAATGATCAGTTCTTTGTTCGAACGGAGCGCGTGAGGGTCAGTCCCACGCAAAATTGAAAATTCTAGAAGTCTCCTTTTATCACTTCTTGTCGTAGATAAAACCCATCCTCCCTCTTGCACTAATTTAGTTCTAGGGTTTATATCTTCTAGTACCTTCCTATTGCCTCCCTCTTGCCAACTAAGTCTGCTTACTTTGTTTGAGGTAACTAACTGTAACTTTTGGTGATGAATTTATTTCTTAGATTTGAGATTCGGCCTGATTTTTTTTGTTTATGTTGGTACTGTGGAACACAGAAATGGCGGCTGCACAGCTCACGGCATCATCAGTTTCGGTCTCTGCAAGAAGCCTGACGTCTTTCGAAGGGTTAAGACCTGCAAATGTAAAGTTTGCATCTTTTAGGAGCTTGAAAGCTGCGGGAGGTTTATCTCAGAGGTCATTTCGAGGCTTGGTCGTCAAAGCTGCAACTGTTGTCGCTCCTAAGGTAGCGTCGATCCCTTGTTTGTTGGTTTTTGATGTTTCATTTCTATTATTAGTTCGAGTGGTTTTGGTTTTTGGATTTAGGAAAAGTTGGTCAAATTTGAGGAGAAGACTGTGAATTGGATTATAAATTCCTGAGTTCGTTTTTCTATCTGAAATGGAACGGCGTGGGTCTTGAAAAGCTAGTTTACATCCTGGAATGATTTTAATTCCAGTTTTAAGTGGGTAGCCTGAAATTTAGACTTTAAGTTCCTTTAGCCTGAAACTCAAGTCTTTACAAATTGCCCCATCGCTGCGGATAGATGAATTGATCTGAAAATTCATTGTTGTACACTCTTTCGAAAGCTTTATGTGCTTGTCTTATTCCAATTATAGAATTTCTAGTGTGAATTTCTACTTTAGAGGGTAGCCTTTAACTTGTAAGTCATGTTAGTCTTTGTTTCCTTCTCACTTCTGTTCGCTTACCTAACTTTTCTTTATTAAAAAAAATCTGTAGTACACTGCAATTAAGCCCTTGGGAGATAGAGTATTGGTCAAGATCAAGAGTGCTGACGAGAAGACTGATGGTGGAATCTTACTCCCAACCTCTGCCCAAACAAAGCCTCAAGGAGGTGAGGTGGTTGCTACTGGAGAAGGGAAAACTATTGGAAACACCAAAGTGGACATTAGCTTAAAGGTTGCTATCAAGTACCGAGTTCTGTTATTCATTCTGGCTTCTTCTTACTAACCATTTTGCCCCACAGGCTGGCACCCAGGTTGTCTATTCCAAGTATGCGGGCACTGAAATAGACTTCAATAATTCAAAACATCTTATACTGAAAGAGGATGATATTGTTGGTATACTTGAGACAGATGATGTCAAAGATCTTAAGCCTCTCAATGATAGAGTATTAATAAAGGTGATTGTCAGATGCTCTTCCATGAGCTGCTTTTTGGGGGATTAGTTGCCAATTTAAGTTGTTGTGGAGCGTACTTTTGAGGCTCATTTTGTTTGCAGCAATAGGGGTGTTTATTGATCATTATCTTTCAAACACCTCAACATGTAACTCGTGCTTGTCAATGATTGCAGGTTGCAGAGGCTGAGGAGAAGACTGCTGGTGGTCTGTTGCTGACTGAGGCAACCAAGGAAAAACCTTCGTTTGGAACGGTAATATAAAGATCTGCTTATAAAATTTAGTCTGTTTACCTTAACGTATATTGTTATTGATGGGGGATCTTCTGCATAAACAGGTGATAGCAGTTGGGCCAGGGACTCTAGGCGAGGACGGTAAAAGAAAGCCATTGTCCCTCTCACCGGGGAACACAGTTTTGTACTCGAAATATGCTGGGAACGATTTCAAGGGCAATGATGGTAGCAACTATATTGCTTTAAGGGCATCCGATGTGATAGCCGTACTCTCATAGTTCTTAATTTGCCTAATGTGTAGCAAGGAATTTTGTGATCGAGTTACTGAAAGGCTTATGAATTATCTAAGGAGTCTTTGAACACATCTGTGATGTTCCAGTTTACAAGTAGCTTAAATCTTTTACGTGTTTAGTCGCAATCTATAACAATCGCTTTTTTCAGTTTGTATCTTTGGAATTAGAGTGGCCAAAAGTGGAGAGATAAAGGAGAGGTAATGATCCTGGCACTATGTTGTTTGTTATTTTCTCAACGGACTATTAACAAAATTAACAGGAAACACCTCAAGACGTTAGTTCTCACATTATGGCATTTACATCTAATGTGAAGTCAGTTTTTGTTTCAAACTAGATGGTCACATAATACATCATTAGCCACAGCAGCTTCCTGCTGCATTTTAAAGAATCCTACCTCCAATTGTAGGTCGCCGAAAATCTTACCCTACGACGCCAAAAGTTGACTAGTGAGTGATCATGCACAACGAGCAGTGTATGAACCATCCCAGAATGCTCAACCTAGAGAATCACAGATGACTTAAATATCATGAAAGATTACAATCACTAGTTTGGATATATAAACTACTCTTGGACCGCCATGTATCGCATTCTTCGGTTGATCTCCAACAAATAGTCAGCAAGTAGTGATGTTATCTATTAAACGAGGCAGCTGAGTTATCGTCGTAGTGGCCCCTCCAAGCATTCCCACTTTCAGTCCCGCTACAAGCTTGATTAGGAACTGGAACATTGCCAAGATCACCATCCAAGCTAATCTGCTGTACTTCAGCAGATGACAGTATCTTTATGCTCTGAACACAACTTAAGAACTCCCTGCAACCAATAAAAAATTGCAACCAACTATGAACATAAATATCGGAAGAAGTACTAACATTTATATACATTTAAGCTCTTTTACTTACTCCCAAGGATCGTCGCCAACAAGGAGTATGTCATTTTCATGATCCACAAAAACTAGTTTCCAGTCAGAACTTTGTGGGTCTTCAAGCTGTCCTTCAATACCAAACATGCGAGCTAGATCATGTCTCAATTCATCATATCCTTTATACCGGGTGACGTCAATAGATCTTCCAACTGACCCACGCTTTTGAACCTTCAAAATCAAGAGCCAGTGTCAGGTACCAGAATGAAGAAACTAAGATAATCTTGCTGTAATTAGAAACAAAGTTTATTTGTTGCAACCAAATGCCAAAGGATGGTAGCACTGTTCGACACTGAGTATCAGTTATAGACTAATTCTGCTCATTAAGCAAATAATTCCATGATGTAAACAGGTTGCCGGAGGTTGTACTGCTACACGTTGAGTATCAGTTAAAACTACAGCAAGTGGCCCTCAGCCACATTGCTAGGCACCGAATTATAATAAGCAGTCTGATGATTTATGTGAAGTGACAAGCAAAATTTATGCATCTTAGCCCTGAATTGCCCATAACTTCTATCTTGAATCTAAAGGAGGTAAAAACAGTCTCACATGTGAGAGATTAAATGGGGGTGACAAACCTTCGTAAATGTTCTCATCCGCTGTGTCTGGTTTCCCCACATCCCACCATTCAAAACTCCAGTATCATTGATGGCAACATCATTGGAACAACCTGGCTTCAAAGGTATGTTCGGCACACCAAATGATTGGGAGCTTATGGCAGCAGTAGATAACTCTGTCTCAATATCTCTATGGTTACTTCCATAGTTTGAAAGCAAGTTCTGAAGATCCTTCTGAGAATCGTATCCCCTTGATAACAAAGTATCAGGTGCCAGATTGTCAATACTAGCAGCAAGAGGAAGATTGGCCTGAGTATGAGATTGGACATCACCATCCAATCCAAAGGTAGGAACAGCAAAACTGTGCTGCATGACACCAGCATCTAGGCAATATGACGTTCCAGAAGAGGAAGCTTCCAATTGATCAGTTATGGTACCTTTATATTTCAGTTGAAGTTGGTCTGACCCTTTAGTGCTGAAAAACTCATGCTTAACTCGGATATCAGACTTACTATGCAGCTCCTGAATCAGATTACCAGGAGGCTCAACTATTGAATCTGCCATCAATATTGTAGGTGGCGGTTGATTTCTGTTCAGAAAATTTGAAGGTGAAATCTGGCAATTGTTTGTAGAGGGAGAGGTTGAACAAGATGGAGCATCTCCATCTGTAATAGTGGAATGCGCTTTAAGTGCTACAGGTGGTTTCTGCAGGTTTGGTGGCTGGTTCGTGTGAAATGAATGCACTTGCATCATTGATGCTGCTGACAAGCCGTTGCTGCTGACTGCCTGTTGCTGACTTTGTGACAAGGGCAAGGGTTGAGGCTGTTGGCTTTGTTGATGAGTCTGCTGTTGTAACTGTTGCTGCTGAGGATGCAAAAGTGAGTTTGTTGGAGACACCAATTGCTGTTGTTGCTGCTGCTGCTGCAATTTCTGCAGCATCTGCATATGAAGTTGTTGGTCTGAGAGGCCAGCTTGTGATAGTTGTTGCACCTGTGGATGTGTCTGTACTCTTTGTGATACACTTTGCTGTAACAATTGCAGAGGTGATTGCTGCAATTGTGTCAGCTGCTGTCTCTGCAAAAGGCTAGATTGCTGATCCAGTGGTTGAAACTGTGTATCTTGAGGCAAAGAGGTCAGCTGGTAAGAACTCTTATTAGAAACGACACTCTGGGACTGAGTATTGCTAGCCAGTAACTGTTGTTGCTGCTGAAGCTGAGAGTATACACCTGGTTGTTGTGCATTTTTATTTGGCATCTGGTTTGGCACAACCATACCGTTACTCACAGGAAGTGGTTGGAATTTTTGTTGCTGTTGTTGTTGTTGCTGCTGATGTTGCTGTTGATGCTGCTGCTGCTGTAATGGTAGTGACTGTTGCTGTAACGGTAATGACTGTTGCTGTAATGGTTGTTGCTGTAATGGTTGTGACACTTGCCGTATTTGATATTCTTGTGACACTGGTTGCTGCTGCTGGTTCAATGGCTGTTGCTGAGGTTGTTGGGGTTGGCTCTGCTGTTGCTGTTGAGGATAAGGTTGCTTCTGTGGTTGCTGGCCATAAGTCTGCTGCTGTTGATTGATAGGATTCTGGAATAATTGTTGCAGCTGTTGCTGTTGATTCCATCCCATTGGAGATGGTGGCAATTGACTGCCTTGGCTTTGTGCACTTGGTTTATTAAATTGGAGATTTGGTGTACACAGTGCAGGGGCTTGAAAATTCAGCAACTTCGATGGATCTTCAGCACCGAGGTTAATATTCAAAGCATTGGAAGGAACCATAGATGGGAAGAATCCTGACTGAGCAGCTGGAAACTGATTATTTTGTTGCATGCTCATCCATTGGACTAGACTCAAACCAGGGAAGATATTGTTTGGTGCATCTTTCATGCCAAAGTCATCTCCAAGCCATGGCATGGTTCTTTTGAAAGCATTCTCGATGTCTGACTCATCATCTAAATAAGAACTAAAATTAGATCAATGATGAGGAAAATATGATCCTATGTGACGCAAATAAATTTATGGCACTCAAACTCAGGGAAATGCAAATTAAATCTCTTTTTAGCTAACCCATAGGCAGAATATGCTGGATGTCTATGGAGCTACTAATGCCAAAAGGAGAAACCCCGAACATTGTGTATTCCTCTTTAGCTTACTCATACACAGAATTTATTGAGCAACAAACAAGATATCTCACCAGCCCAACCCTCCTGGGCCATGTTCGTTTGATTGTGGGAAAATCAACAAAAGAAACTCTTGCTGAACCCATAAAAATTAAGATGATCTCATTTCGTTCCCCAAAAGTAATTAACTATAAACCATGGTAAAGAGACAAAAAAAATTGAGAGGAGGAGAAGCATGATTAGATACAACAATAAGTTGGCAAGTAGAGCAACTAGAAAAATCTAATTTACCTAGCACCCCTGGCTGTCTAGGGAACTTTGATCTGAAAAATGGAGGAGGACATATATAGAACGGAGTTACAACCGGCTCAATCTCCCAAATAGACACACGGCTTGGCCTTTCACCAGCAGTTGATTCATCCCACCCAACCTAACAGATAAAAGTCTGATACGTAATCCAATTGATGAATATATGAGCATACACACACAAACATACACATATTTATGATACTTTGTAGATGGGAAAACTATCCTGACAAATAGTCTCAACAAACTATAATACTACCTGAAGATTGCGCCATTGTGAATTCTTCCACCGGACTGGATCCAAATCACTGATACCAGTAATTGTACCCATGTATCTACGAACTCCCGATTCTTCAGTCTCGAACATCATCCTAAATCTCATGCCAAGAGACACTTGCGTGTACATTGCTTTATTATACTTGGAGAAGGGAACTACAAATTCAGCTGGACTTGCCCTGTTAAATTGAAATATCAGTAACATTCCATAACTATTAACCCTCAGTTCAAGCAGTGATGGTGAAAGTAAGCACCTTGGATTATAAAATACAGTAAATGGGCTATTATTTGCAGCAGCATGAGATGCAGCAGCAAGAATACCAATATGCATGCTGTCACTGGATATGACTGAGGAAGAGAGAGCTGGTTGCTGTCTATTTGCACGCTTTATACCCAAGAGAAGAAGTGATTTTTCATCCCTAAGGAAAAACAGGACATTGATTAGCTTAACAGAATGATTTCCCTGACAAAGTTTTTCCTCACTAGCATCAAAGTCATACCTTATAAACAGAACAGAATCACCAGCAAAAAGTCTTTTTGTGCTAACAAAGACACTCCAACCTGTAGTGAGCAGGTGCCTTTTTGGTTGGCCTGCAATAGAAAACTCTATACATTGAGTACATATTTATTTTCATCTTTACTGCTTAAAAGCTACTAGATACATCAAACATGTGATTCCTGAATTTTTTTGTTGTTGAAGAATTTGATTCCTGATATTTACCATTACCAAGCAGATAACGTGACAAATTTGATCATATAGATATGAGAAAGCTGTTAATTCCAAACAAACAAGATTTGATAATTTCTAACAACCACGACATGAAAGGAGCTAGAGCAGGATTACAGCAAATTAACGTAGAAAGACCATTAAATCATCCACTTTATTTCCATAGATGTTTAAGCACAAGAGTAGGAAATCACATGAGGCAATACCTCGATAAATATGTCTAAAAGTCCAGGAATTGTCATGTAAATCTCTAGCTACCAGCTCCTGAGCAGGGGGTTGCATTGAAAAGTCCTATAACCCATATGTTTAATGAACATTAGAGAAGAAATTATCCACAGTACAGTGCAGAACTTAAAAGTTATACAAAAAAAATTGCAAAACATTGTACATACAAGGGAAGGGAAAATCTTCTCAGCCGCTCTACGAGGTACAGAGAATCCACCATGAGTGCTTGTGTCACTAGCAGTAAGAGCTTTACAGAAGAACTCAGTAGGTTGCCTATTTTGTTTGAGGCCAATATCCGATGCCAATATAGCTTCTTTGTCATACTGTATTGGACAAAATTTGAGTAAACTTACTTTTAAAACATGAAACTTTAGGGTAAGTTTGCATGTAATAAAAAGTAATACAAAATGGCTGACCTACTTTGCTTACGGGCTGAAGGGTCATCTGTGCATACACCTCATCAGTTTCTGCATCAGCCTGTTATGAAATGTAAACATTTATGAGCTGACATACTGCTTGAGTAGATCATAATAACTTCTTCACTTCTTCGTTCATCTTATTCAGTTTTCAACAATTAGCATGCATGTTCCAGAACCTGGAAGGCCTATGACTAGCAAGCAAAAATATGGAATAATCATAAGCCATTCAGACCAATTTGGAAAAGTTTATGGAAAGTGGTTCTATCAAAAGAGGAAAATTGAGGCCAAGCACAAATTTGAACCAATTTGGGAAAGAGCACGTGCCACGAGAAATTTTAATTTCTGTAAACTAAGACATCAGTTTGGGACGATGAAGATTTCATACATGCAATGTCACATTGTGAAGAATGCAAATCAACTTGGAAGGAAGGTTGGGATAATTTGGTATAAAGTCAGTCTCCTTTTGCATTGACGCTGCGACCTGAAAAATAACAGAGCCAGAGATTTTCCCATCAGTTACAAATAAAATGATCAAAGTTACCGCACAGGATTAAATGAAGGCAACATACTTGCTCACTATGGCCCTGCGGGAAGTAAACTACAAGACTGCCAACCGGAGGCAAGGAAACCAATGGTCCCGCACAAGCATGCCAAAGCTCTGAATTGATAGCCTTCCTTTCTCCTGTTATCAAATCCAGAAGAATACCATTACCAGCAAGTAAATACTAAAAGTCAGATAAATGAAACAAGAGCATTTAGCATGTATTCACTCTTCTAAAGTTTATTGCAAACTTTCTTCTTGTAATTATCAGGACCATTATCTGAAGCTTAGAGTGCTTCAGAGATGAAGTAGATGTCTTAAATCTGAACCTGAACAAACACTACTGGGTTATAACATTCAATAGGTCTTAAGGTGTACAAAAAACAAAAGACCCCCTATAAGATTACTACAGCGTCCGCTATTCAAGATAGGAAACATTCTCCACCCTTGACTGACAGTGTCAGTTCATATCGACCACTGTACTAAAACGCGAGAGGGAACTGAATAATATATAATCATAAGGGTATCTGCAGCTCCATTCTTGGAGTTTGGCTATTGACATTACATTTAAGTCCCAAAAAGTAACTTGAGGAGCACTTTTCAGTCAAAGTTTGTTACTAGACCAATTTTAGTAAACAAATTCAGGGTTTTCAAACTCAATGAAACTTCCAAGCCAGGAACCTGGAAGATCCTAATGAGTATAGCAAAGAAGACAATAAACGAAATAAGATGAATTGGTAGAAGCTTGGAAATCTTGGCTACGATCGAGAAGTCAACCAAAAAACTATGTCAACGCCGATTTCAGCATAACACTCACAAATCTGGAGAAGTTTTTAGATGGAATGAAGAGCGTTCCCTAAATCTGGATAACTCTCGCCTCGATATGAGTATAGATAACTTTATAAGAAGCTAAGTAAATTGTTAGAAACTAACATCGGACTGCAATAATGTCAACAATGTTTATGGACTGAGATTTAAATCGGGTAAAAAAGAACCCAATGACTCAGATTGAGGGAAAAAGAAAAACAACAACAACATCAACTTCACCGAGGAAATATGAAAAGAAAAAGAAACTGTCGATCTTTCATAAGGAAATTCATCTTCTCCTGTCAAGCAGCAGGAAACGGAGAAGTTGTACGAACAAAGAGCCATGCTTGTTTAAATCTTAAAAAGATAAAACAGAGACCATAAACTAGAGATCATGAGAACATAACAAAAACCCATGATCAAACGAATCAAGAAATGAACTTTGACAAACACACCCACCTTCTCCAGTATTAGCCAGTAACCCATTTGGAGGAACCTTCATTCTTGCAGTTTATTGATACTAAGTCCCTTGAAGCAAATCCTTTCACCTGCTCTTCTCCACACAGATACTGACCATAAACCTAACCACAACTCTTGCCTTTCATCATAAACCCAGTTCTGGCCTCTATGCCATTGCCAATAATTGCACCACCACTTCTCTTAAAGCATCAGCTTCAATGCCTAATAAACCCAAAAATCACATCCAATCCTAAAAAGCCAAGCAATTGTCAAGTGACCAACTAAAATAACCCACTTAATCACACCACTTAACAAGCAAAATCAACCACTATTTTTTTCCTTCAACACCCACTTTTCTTCTTCCTGATAGAAAACCAACAGACCCCCACGAGTGAAACCTCTCCATGAACAAAGACCCAGAAAGGTAAAGAGAATCTTAGTTGCAAAAGCTAAATTTTTATGAGCGATAACAAGGAACCAAACTCCACTTTCTTCTCACTCACACGAAGCTAAAGATGGGAACTTCTCAATACACTTTCTCTTCATTACACTGGGATCAAAGCGAGAGGAGAGAAAACTGACTTGTCGCCGGAGAATCAGAGGTCCGACCAAAAGCAGAAGCAAAAGCAAAGACAGCTTTTTTATTTATGTTAACAAGCCGACATATAATAGACTCAGACAATCACCACTCCACCCTCGGCCTTCCTACAGGTTCTGTTTTGATCTTGTTAAGACTTAAGATTGTAAGAAACTAAAAAGAAAAACTAACAGACCAACAGGAAAAAAAAAAAAGTGATGGTTAATTAATTATTACCATGTTACTTAATTATTTATCTATGTTCAATTATGTTATCTGTTTAGCGGACAATAATGTTGGTCCTTATCGATCAAAGTCATCCCATGTTTCACTTAATTCTTTTTTTTTTACTATTTTAAATAAATACTATAAAACTATAATAATTCAATAATTATATATTTTAAGTCATATTTTGTCTGAATTCTTTGTCATTTTTAGAGTTTATGACAATTTACTCACTTTCTCATGATTTATATAAATATTGATATTAGTTTAGGCAAATATCTATTCTAATATAATTCTTAAAAAATAAAAAAAGACAAATAAATGCTAATTTCTTTAATTAAATAAATATTTAATTTTATATTCCCTTTTATGGTAAGTTTGGGATCGTATGTCATAGAGCTTCTTTTATTATTGTGTTGCTTTCCTAATTCCTGATCGTGGCCCTTTCTGGTTTTTTTTTTTTTTTTTTTGAGTAACTTGCAATTACTTGTACTAAAAGTGAGAAAAGTTAAGTCAGTTCAGTCTCTTTCTATGTGAATTTGAATAAGGTGTTAGTCAATAATGCTTTAAATGGCGATGAAGCATTTCTTTCTTATTTTTTATTAAAATAAATAACTAAAAAACTCAACCAGCTCAATTAATTTAGTTATAAAAATTTTAAACTGTCAATTTTTCAATTCAATTTTCAATTTTCAGCTTAATTTATTTTGATAAAATTTATTGTAAAAATTAGTCAATTTATTAATTAATCGATTAATTTTTATAAATTTTTATAAATAAAAAATCAATTAATTTTTATTTAACAATATTTTTGAATTAAATTTTAATTTTTTATAAATAAATATAATCTCTTTCAATTATATTTCGAATCTTTAATTTTATTTAATATTTAATAAGTTTTATAATGATTTATTACCAGTCGAACATTTTAAATCTTAAACTTTTTATTTAACCAATTTGACTCCTAATTCGATTTTGAAGCATTGTTTAATGAGACAACTAAACTTTCTTTTATTTTCTCAAGGGAAAAAATAAATATTGGAATCAATGTTTTTAATAAATTTATCTTTTAAAAATTACATCTTAAATATTTTTATTAAGAATCATCAAAATAAAAAAAAATATTAATTTCAGAATAAAAACTATTTTTCTCACAAAAGTTAGTATTTTGGTGAGGCGCTTCGTACACAATTGACAGAATATTATCTTCCTTTCCTGCCCTTTAATTTCTATATTCAAACGAAAGGAATTTTGGGCCAGAAAGAAAGAGTGATGATAGATCTAGAAGGCAACATCGCCGGATGAACTTAGCTGGGCATATTAAAGATTTAATAATAGCCACTAGCCGCAAAAGCAGGAGATACCTTCACATGTAACAAGCTTGACGGGTGTGACTTGAGACATTATTATACCGCAATTAAAGTCGAGCGTGAATCAATTATAATAATCAATCTTTATAATTACTTATTATTATATATATTGGAGCAGTTGTGGTTCTAAGGAGATCCTGATCATGACGGTGTTCATATTCCATCATTCTGTGGACCTCCCAAGTCCCAACTTTTCTTTATATTCCGACTTGCATGGATTACTCTCTATATGTGAATTACACATGCAAACCAAAAGAGAAATTGCTACTTATGGTGTATCCAATGTGTGATCTAGCTGTTTTAACTTCACCACCTGAAATGACCTCAATTTCAATACTACAAAGTTAAGAAAAGAGATTTGCATGCGTCCAAGTGAAGAGTACGATTCAAGATGCTTCAACTCTATCATGGGATGTTGAGCGGCGGAGCGGGAACTTTAAGAATCTCAAACTGGGAAATGTTCTGAATTTTATAAATTATTCACCTTAAGTCAAAGTTGGTAGGAAGGGGAAATGGATGTGGAAGAAGCCATGCAGGTTTTGTATATTTGGTTGGAATCTCTGTGCTTCGCTGTAATGGAGAGGAGCTGGTTAATATCATCAAGAAAGGATGTCCATATGCACCGCACCAACTTAAGTAACATTAACATTCAATCATCGTCCCGCTAGAAATCTCCATTGTTAAAAGTAATGTTTTGTAAACGTATTACAAATTAAGTTAATAAGAAAAGAGGTTTAAGGTATACAAAGTTTAATTTATTAAACTCTTATAAAATTGACTAAATAGTAATAAAATTAAGAAATTTGAAATATGATTTAAAAATATTATTAAATAAAAATTAATTGGTTTATTTTAATTTATAAAAACTTATTAATTAATAAAATTTGACTGATTAATTAATAAATTGATCATTTTAATAACAAGAATTCATCATCATCATTAACAACACTCAGTTGAAGTCTCGACGTGGGGTTCGAGGTTTTTCATATCTCTTATTTTTAATGATAAGAGTTATTAAAATAAATTGAACTAAAAAATTAAAAACCGAACTAAAAAATTGAATAGTTTAAGATTTTTTACGATTAAATTAATTAAATCAGTTAAAATTTTTAATCATTAGTTAAAATATTATTATATATCACAATTATAGAAAATCATAAAATTGGCAATAATACATAATTTAACTCAGTCTGGCAAGCGTAAACCTAACTTAGCCAAGCGAAAGAACATGTGGTGATGGATCAGGTAGGTGATTGTTCCAGACAATGAACAGAGGAAAATTGGAGAGGCAAAGGAGGAAAAAAAGAAAATTTTAACGTTGGATAAGGTATGAAACAGTATAGCAGCAGGCAGCCAAACTAAGAACAGCTAGCTAGTCCATGGGATTGCGAGGAAAACCCCCCCAACCATGTGAAGCAACGCAGCTTTTGTCGGACCAACCACCTCCAACTCCGACCAGATTGTGGGGTTTTCTCTTTAAAAATTTATCTATAAATCCTATTTTTTACGAGTGGCCCTCGATTCTCCGGTTGGCCACTGCTCCTTCTGTTCCAAACTTCTGATATTAATTGTACGGACTACGGATCTTAATTCATCTCTCCCACTTACTCATTCCCTTTTCAAGCTCGCACATGTACGTTTTATATATATATTAAAGGTAAATTTTCATGGACAAAGAAAAGGAGAAAGCACTGTAACTCACACAACACATGGTCAACGAAGGTTACATTCCCCATTATTTCATGCCTGGTAAGTGGTAAGTGGCAAGGGCTTGAGGGCTGCATGCAAATATTTTAATAATAAATGGAAGATTAAAACTTGGAAGCTTTTTCAGTGTTCACACACTTTGACAGTTTCTCGTTTGCATGACGTCTCTGTAGTATATATTATTATTTTACAATTTACGTCGAGAAGAGAACAACAGTTTTTTTTCTAGACAGGCACATCACATCTGTAGTTCGCGAACAAGATCTGTCATCTATGTATGCGTATACATAGCAGAGAAACCTATTGCAGAAGCAGACAAGTTACAAGCTGGTGTTCCAGTCTTTCTGAATTGTTCTTTTTTTTTTCTGGTACTTATCTGTACTTACGTAGCAAAATGCATGTACTAGCATCTGTAAATCGGTAAATGATAATACTAAAGATATATATTAGGGCATTAGCTATAATCTTATTCTTTGTCACTAGAAATTCGAAGAAAAAATAAAAAAAAACTCCATAAATAATTCAATTGGTACCTTTAATTTTTTTATTTTTATTGAATAAATTTTACATTTATAAATTATCTTTTAATTCAATAAGATATATAATGTACAACACTCATAATTTAATTTTAAATTTTAATTACAATTTAGGTGTATTTAATAAAAATTTCAAGGATTAAGGTCTTATTTGGTAAATAGTTGATCAATTAATTTTTTACAAATTGAGAGATATTTGATTGTTTGACTATGTCAAACCATTGATAATCATGTTTAGTAATAATCTGGTTAAATTTGTAGATTGAACTCAATTTGTTGTTTTTCAAAATGCTCCTTTGAGAAGCGTTTTGCTTTAATGGCTGAAAAATTAAAAAAAAAAAAGATGATTGTGCCCAAAGTTATTACAAATCACCCAAGTTGTCATCTTTTATCATTACTTTCCCTTCACCAAATACTAGTAGTAGAAAAATATGGAGAAAGAAATGAATTTAAACTTGATTAATATGGATAAAGAAAGTTGTTGTAATAGTAGTACTAATAAATTTTATTTAGTTATTTATTTATTTATTATTATTATTATATGTTTTTTGTTTTTATTAGAGTTATAAAATTAATTTTTGCGAAATTAAATATCTAGTATATAACTTCTTATGACAATATTAAAAGAAATACTAAGATATAATACTCATGTCTTTATAAATTTTTTTAAGAAATGTCTATATAAATTATTTTATACATAAATAACTAATACTAAACAACTAATTTTACTAAGTTTCTTTAGATAAACAATTGATATTATCCACGAGTTAAATACGTAATCCACTGTAAACTAATCATTAGAAAAATCAACCGATAATTAATGCAATCTGCTGATTGTCAAGCAAGACCTATATCGAGCATTTAAAAATTTTAATTGGTTATACTTATAAAATACTATAGATTTCATTTAAAAAAGGTATTAATATCTTTATTATTCGGTAAAAAGTTGAAATCAACGAAAATATATGTATATCACTGGTGCAAATCGGAATATGAGAAGCAGGAAGATCACGGGAAGTTTTAGGAGTTGGTGGATTGACTCCCATTCAAATAACACTACCTTCACGCAAAGTAAAGTAAGACAAGACACTACTAACGCTTAGTGTGTGTGACAATATCTAACGACTGCATCGAGCATTGTTGATGTGAATGCGTCATTTCTGAGAGAGAACCCTCCCTCGATCGGCATCTTTCTTAGCTTAGCACCAGATAGATAGAATTAATGGAAGTTGGAAAAATATCATCCATTTACGTGTTTTCATGAACAATGACCCTTACAACAAAGCAAAATTCGCTTAATCATCAGCTCATGGCATATGGGTTCTTGCAATTAAAAAAGCATTGAACGTCGAACAGAATCATTCCCACTTGCGTTGGGGCACAGCACATGGCTGGTGTACGAGAAATTGGTGGTGATTAGGTGAAAATTACAAGAAGTTCTGAGACAAGTGAGGAATAAACTCATTTGGGTTGTCCCTTTAATGGCGTGTGGATTAATGTCTTTAGTTTAACCTAATCATGGGATTATTTACTTAAACACTAACTAAAACAGCTTGATCATATAGAATGAAAACTTTTATAAGCACGAAATGTTAGCTTATCTAATGACAAAGACGTGACATGCATATCTTCTATGATGGATCCACCCACCGTTAAACACGAGTCATGGTCCCTACTCCCCTACACACTGCTTATTTGGTAATTATCATCAACCCAAAAAGGCATGAGATAGAGAGGAACCAGTAGTAGTGGTGGGGATACATTGGCTTTATGAGTTTTTGTAGTCTTCCTGACGATTGGCTTAATGCGGCTAGGCGGTAATTTTTAATTTAATTAAAATACTACTTCCAACGAGAGTTGAAACTTAAGGTTGTATTTGATTAAGGGTTTATTAGTGGAATATAATAAAATGTAATATTATTACATTGTTTAATACGAGGGTTTATAATAAAATAAAATGAAATAGTAAAGTTATATGTTACATCTCATTTAAAACAGTAAAAATAAAAATCTCCAAATTTAATGGTTTAAAATGGAATGTAAAATAATAAACAAAATTTCACTGTGTTATATTATAAACTCTTATTTCAAACAATATTTTAGTATATTACATTATGAACCTTTCTATCCTTCTCAAACAATAATTTTTTAATATTACAGTTATTTATATTCTATTTTTTCATTAAAAAACTTACACTTAACTAAACATAACATAACTAACAAGGAATTCCTTTCATCGTTATGTTAAATACCCTTTTTTTTTTTAATTCTTTAAGGTTAAGTGATGAAAGTAGTAAAAAGTAGGTCAATAGCAACACACGCATGGATATATGTGGAAGTGGGTTGATGTTGATAAAGGATCCACTAAGGTCTCTATCCAGGTGATTCAACCCCATCTCTCCGTCTTCCATGGGGTTTCTTTTGGATTATCCCACTTACAAAAGAATAGCCACATTTATCCCCTTTTATATGGGACCATTTCTTACCCTGTGAAACCGTGGGGTCATCAATCAACTTCCATGGCCAACCCTAGTTTTAAGGATAAAGATTCATGGGTGTTTTAACTAAACCTGTCTTCCACTGCTCTCTCTCTCTCTCTGATTAACGATTGTATTGCTCGCGATTACACCCGTATTATTTGTAATAAATACTACACATAACGTAACATGAAAGGCCTGCCAATGCCAAACTCGTATGCAGAGAGTTATGGTTACGTTAATACAGACCTAGCATACGATGAACAGTTGAGTGCAAAGTCATTTAAGAAGTCCTAAAGAGCAAGCAATGAAGCGAGATTCACGGCATATAAACAATAAAATGACTGTTTCAAGCAGAAAGCAAAACCCACCATTGAGGGTTATAAAACTCGAAATATGATTGCTTTTGTCTCCTCAAGCTGCCAGTACCTCACGCTTCCCTAATTTAAGCTCTGAAACGGTCTGCCTCTCTCAGTTCTATCATTACACCGACAACCCTTTAATTTAACTTGACCCAACTATTATTTATTTTTCTATCTCCTTAGTAGTTTAATAGTTAATGTTGTCCGCTATTATTGCCTTTCACGTGGGGTCGTTTCGTTACAGGTTTCTTCGTTCATTTATATATCTCAGGCCTCTGCTTTACTTTGCCAGGCGTAAAACACTTGGAAAAAATTGCTGCAGTCTTTCCCTGACGTGAAGCAGATAGGTCATTATTGGCTAGCAAATCTTGTCAATTCAAACATTATTGTTGTGAAGCGAATGTTAGATTCCTCGTTTTCTTGCTCTTATGCCTGCAACTATGAAAAGAAGAGACGAGCTTGTATTGTGTAGTCTCTCATGTTTCCCAAGTTCCAAAAATTCCCTTTGTTTCCTCACATTGTTTTTGAATCTTTGATTAGTTCGTTTAAATAATGTCATTAGAAAGTATCGAAAATCATGTTTAATTTAACTAAAATGATTTCTTAATTAATTAAATTCATAAAAGCTGGTGTAATATCATCCAACTACATTCCTATTGACTGTCCTGGAACTTGTCAGGATTTTATTATCCAACTCCTTAATTAATGTTCCAGTGGTAATAGGTGGACCTTGAAACTGTAGCCTTGGCTTAATTTGAGGTTATGCCTTCCCTTTCTAACTCTATGATTGCATTTGATCGAACATATCTTCCAATATCAGAACTATCACTGCAAGTCTCTCTTCAAATGAGAGGCTAAGACATGATCGATGTTCCAATTCCATCTACCTTGATGTTACCTTTGTCATGCATATAGGCCAATGAAGATTTAGCTATATATATATATATTATATATAATGATCATTAATACTAATAATCACCAATCTCACAATAAAGAGAATGTTCTGCCTACAATTCTGTGACACAAAGGTTCAGCTTCCAGTTTATGGGCAGATTTCTCTTTTTCTCCTCACCTTTTCCTCCTTTCTTTGTTGTCTTTTAAAACTGTAATTCCTTTTCTCCGCTTTTGCTTCATTTTGTTTAATATTTCAAAATCACACTATATATTGACTATTATATCCTACATTAAAAGCTAATTTTAGGTGAAGTTTCAAGAAGCCGAAGACATTTGATTACCCTCTGTTTTTAATCCTGGAAAGTGTCAAGAGTCACGAAGAAGGTATACAAGATTAGACTAGCCCCGACACTAGAGACGTGAGGTAGGCCAAACCCGATCGGGCCCGCTGGGCCTGCACAAGCATTGATATTAGGCTGATTTCGCCATTTAAAATAGAAAATTAAAACTAAAAATCTAGTGGGACCGGGAGAGAATTCCCAAAGCAAATCCAAGTGACGTGGGCCTCGTCATTTCATTGATTTATGGCCACGTGTCGACGCTTAAGAATCTTCATTCTTTGATAGCCTGGGTCCCACTATATGCACCCCATGTGCTTTTGATTTTGACCCCCTACCCTCTCCTATGTCAGGAGATTGACTTTTCCCCCTGCTATCCTAATCACGCATTAACCGCTCCGAAGACTAAGAGGATGCGTATAAAAATTGTAATTAATTACAAAAATATCGATACCTCAATAATTTTATTTTCCTGACAAAAATAAAAAATTTATATAATATGTTTAACTTAAACTAATATAATTAACACTTCTTAATTGTTTTTATCGCATGTACTGATCCATTATCGATTTGGTCGGTACAGATGATGCTTACATAAACCAAGGAGGAGGGAGCCACTTTTAGGAGACTAGTCTAAAGCTTCCAAATAACACGGGGACAAACGGGTTGGTACTGTACAAATGCTATGGGCTGTCTCCTCACTGACATGGAAGGAAAATGAAAACTACTCCTTACTGCCTACCGAATCTTGAAAAAGGGATTAAGAGCATTGAAACCGACGTGTTTAGCCTAACTATTTGGTTGCCATTCGTGACTTAAGCGAGATGGTCAAATGGTAGTAGTAGCCTCCCGTCATTTTGTGCTAATATTCTTAGGAAGATTAAGACTTTTTCTTCAATGGGCACATGCCCAGTATTTCTTAACCCACC